>JAODAL010041493.1:0-35822 GCA_025379985.1 Phyllomedusa bahiana | reverse complement strand
GAGCAAAATTGTGCTCAGGGAAAAAACCCGTGAGCGTCCCCACTGCTGGGTTTATCCCCCCGGGGGTTTTCCCCGCGGCCGGCGACAAACATTGAACTGCACAATCTTCCGTTCGGTTTCGGACGGAAAAAACATGTGCATGCCAATGGGGGGGGAGGGCTGTTCTCCGCTCATCGTGGAGAAAAGCCGTCCCCCCCCCGGGCCCGTGGGGACGGCCCCCAAAACAGGACAATACCGGCCGGTTTTGTCCCTGCCGTGTGAACGGCCCTAATGGTGTTATTTCCCTATACTGTGAATTACAGGGAAAACCGCAAAAAAATTCACTGGGAATAGGAGGTGAATCCACTGGGTCACTGTTGAGAGTTGGCGTAACTTACACCTATGAGTAGAGTCTAAGGAGCCTTAGGTCTTGGTTTATGCTTGTGGTTCATTTTTCAGCCCTCTCACCCCCTTTTAGAGCTCTAGGGATGTGAGGGGTTTGTTTAGGGTTTATTGCGGGGTCGCTCTCCTCAGAGCGGGTGCTCCGCTAAGGGCGAGATTCAGGGTCAGAGAGTTAGGGATAGTATGGTATTATCATTTATGCCTTTATTCCTCACTATACTGTGATTGCATCTTGCCACTGGACTCGCCCAAGGTATTTGATACACACTGCTACCAGGAGGTGGTGAGTATATTAAGAGTGCTGACTATATAGTATGCTCTATTTCTATTTAACAATATATTAATGGTTAGATTAAAGGCTATGTTTTAACCCTTAAGGCCGGCGTTTTTTTTTGGGTGACGTTCTTTTTTCCCTCCCGCCTTTGAAAGCCATAACTTCTTTTTTTTCCCCACCTCATAGAACATAGGGCTTTTATTTGCGGGACAAGATGTACTTTCTAATGGGTTATTCCTATACTATGAATATACTGGGAAACGAAAAAAAAATCCAATGGGAAAATTTTGAATTTTTTTTTATTTTTGCCTGTTTACGGGGGTTTTCTTTTACGGCTTCAATCTTCGGTAAATAAAATGTGTTATCTTATTCTTCAGGTTGTTACTCACCCGGATTTCAAACATATAGGTTTCCCTTTATTTTTTTGGTACCGAAAAAAATTCCAAACATTTTCTATTTTTAAAAATTTGCGCCATGCGCCTTTTTGGGCGCCCAATAATTTTTTGTGCTAACACCTACGGACGTCAATGGGGGGGCTTTTTTTGCGGGCTAAAGTGTATTTTTTTATCGCTAGCAGTTTGAATGATGCGACTTTTTTGATATTTTTATTCCTTTTTTTGATTGCCTTTAAAATGCCCAAAAACAAAATTTTTGGCATTTGGAATTTTTTTTCTTTTTGGGTGTCAGGTACAGGATAAATGATTTTATATTTTTATAGATCAAAACTTTTTGACACGGCGATCCCCAAAATATATGAAACTTTTTTTATTATTTTAATGATTTTATTTTTTTAAAATGGGGAAAAGGGGGTGTTTTGAACTTTTAAACTTTTTTTTTGTACTTTAAAAACTTTTTTATTAATTTTTTTTTTTTTAACATTTTGCCCCCCTAGGGTGCTTGACCACTAGGGGTGCGATTGTTAATCCCTATGCATTGCATGGCAATGCATTGGGTGTACAAAGATGGCGGTTTCCCCCACTTCCTGTCTGGGGGAAGTGGGGCAAACCGGCCGTGTAAGGAGGGACCCTTCACAGGCCCCCCACCACCGTGCCCGGTCGTCGGATTTCAGCGCAAGATAGCTGGCTGTGCCGATAACCCTTTTCCCATCGGTGCGCGGCACCGATCGGCGTTCTTCAGACGCCGGGGCCCATCTTTGCCGCGGTGTCGGAGGGTTAAAAAGCGCCGCGGGCAGGCCACCCCCCGGGGCGCTTTTTTAGCGGGGTTAGCTGCGATAGGCTAAACACCCGGGGGGCTGTGCGGGGGGGTCGCGGAGCGTTTCCCCCTGCAAAGCCCCGAGTGGCCCGGGGACGTATCAATGCCCGGGTTTTTTAAGGGGGTTAAAAATGAGTACATTTAAAATTGAAAGTACACCTTCATTCCCCAACAAAGAGCGACTGCTTTATCAAAAAAAAAAAATTGGGCCATCATAATAAAATAGTTTTGTCAGGAAACTAGCTTTATCCAAATAGTTCAAACTTAAACAAGCTTTAAAAATGTTCTGCTTCCCAAGAATTTAGCCCATATTGTATAGTCAGAATTTAACAGAAAAATAGACTGATGCAAGACCAGATCTGCAGAATATTTTTAGGCCTAAGAAGTAGGGCTTCAATGCTTCATTCATAGTAGCCTGCAACCCGCCCTTCTAAAAATACTTAAATACCCATAATAAATATTAATTAAAGGGGTTTTCTCAGTAAAACGATACGTTTTTATCATTTAGAAATAGGTAAATGAAGACTTTTTTAAAATATATGCTCTTTGATTTTGCCCTGTCAGGGTAATAGGTATTTCTGGGTTTGGAATGCACACAAGTGTCTCTAGGTTATCATCCATAGCTCCCTTCCCAATTAGACAGAAAGCAGGTAGTGACATCACTATGGTTGGATGGAGAAGAGTCTTTATCTCTAATAAGATTAGATTGTTTATCTTTGAAAACCATTTGTTTTTACTCCTTGGAGGCCTGTAGCCTTGTTCCCTATAAATGAAATCCCCTGCAGTCATCTCATTATAAATGGATAGAAGGTTTTAGGGGTTTTTTAAAGGGGGTGCTTTACTGGGAGAACTCACTGAAAATAAATGTAAAACTCTGTTCAGCATGAGTTTAGAAAAGGGTCGGTCCTGTCAAAAAAGAATTCATCAGTTTTATGGGAGGGTTTGTTCTAGACTGGATGGGGGAGGATTGGATGTCATATACTAGATTTTTCTAAAACATTTGATTTCTGTGCCAGAAAAATAAATAAAAAGAGAAAGCTTGGTTGGGGAAAATGTTTGCAAGTGGGTAAGTAATTGAAAGATAGAAAAAAAAAGGGTGGTGATTAATGATCATACTCAGATGGATTCTGAAATAGTGGGTGCCATAGGGGTGTATTTGGGCCCCTATCCTCTCTAATATATTTTTTTTAACGATCTCACACATGGATGCCCCAAATAGAAATAATCTTTGCGAAAACAACACAAAAAGGACAATGTTTTTTTTTAAAGGGATCTGGAAAGTTTTGGGGGCCCCGGACAGGAAGTGGCAGATTAGGTTTAACAAGATAAATGCAAAGGTTTGCACATGGGGAGGGAAAAACCATTCAAGTTTTTTTAAATGGAAAAAAAACCCGGGGGGAAATGACATGGAGAAGGGCTTGGGAAAACCTGGTGGACAATTAACTTAATGCAGGGAACAGCTGGCAAGCAAATATGTTGGGGTGTGATGCCAGATGAAGGGAACATTATTTTCCATTATACAAGTCATGGGTTTGACCCACATGGAATATTTGAACATTTTGGTTACCCGTTCCAGGAAAGACATTGTGAGCTTAAACAGGTTCAAGGCAACAAACATAATAAAAGGATGGGTGGATGCAATACCCCGAAAGATTTGGCAAGATTAGGGGTTTTTTAGGAAGGGAAAGATGGTTCGGGGGCAAATAAATAGGGTTAAAAAATATTAAAGGTCAGTTAGAATCTCTCCCTGATCTATTTATCCTAGGACTGTACCAGAATAAGGGGGATCCTCATGTCTAGAGGAAAGGGAAAATTTCTACACAAAACAAGAAAAAAAATTCTTTACGTAAGAGCAGTGGTGTGGAACTCCTTTCCAAAAGGGAAATTTTAATGGTAAATTCACTAAAGAGTTCAAAAGGGTTGGATGCATTTCTAGAGGAAAAAATTTTAAAAAAGTTTATGTGCCCAGGATTCTGGAGATCTAGGGATTTATTCTGATTGCCAGATAAGAGTCGGGAAGGATTTTTTCCCTAAAATGAGGACAATTGGCTTCTACCTTATGGGGGTTTTTGCCTTCCTCTGGATCAACACTGTAGCACAATAGGCTGAACTTGATGGACCTCTGTCTTTTTTCAGCTTTACAAATTATATAAAGGGCTCAGCTTGGAATAGCAGTTTTTTATCATCTAGTTGTCCCCCTAGTGGAAGGGTGTGTGAGTTACTGCTCAGCAATTACCTGCACCTGTTTATCTTTCCCAAGTAGCACAGGGGCTTGTGTTGCCTCCTACTGAGTTTAGTCCTCAGTCCAGCCATTGAGCTGTTAGTATGGCCTTTGTTGTGTTTATGAGTAAATAATGTCCCATTTTTCTGTGATTTTTCCATATAAGGTTAACAACACAGAACAGATCAGTGAGATTGCAGAAGTTATACATTACTTTTTGGATACAAATCCTTTTTATTAGTTACAACAAAATAAGTTCTAGACACAGTGTTGTAGGTTGAAAAAAAAACATGAATACTTTCTACCATAAGGATTCAGCTGCTACCATACATCTAAGCATCCAATTTCACAGGTACATTTTTAAAAATTAGAGACTGCAAAATAGGGAACAGTATGAAGAGAATGCCACTTATCTAGATAAAGTCTACAAGAATGTAAATTGGACAAATATATTTACTAAATATGAATTTAGAAATGTAAATAATTTCTTTCAGTCTTAGCGTGGGGAAAGTATAGACAGAGCACATTTCATACGGGCTTCGGCGTGACTCATATCAATGAACCAGATCACAATTCTTTCACAGTCTGCAGGTGGTGCTGTCAGTATCTTGTCACCTTTTTCTATTGATACACAGACATTACTTGTTCCATTTTTTACACCAAACACATATATGCAAAACCCCTCATATACAGTCTTTTCTAAAGGAACATTCTCACCTGCTTTGACTTCAATAAACTGTGGCGTTTTTATGGCTTGACTCTGCTTCCAGCTTGACCTCTGTAGTGATATTTCATTCTTTGTTATTGACATCATGTTAGCAGCATGAATCTATAATCGATAAATGCTCAGTCCCATTCAGACGTCTGCACATCCATAGGACAGATGTGTTAAATTTGGTCCTGGATCATAAAATCCTGGAGATCCTCAAATCTAGTAACAGACAGTCCTCTGTCCCACTGCTAAAAGTGTCCTTCAAACTGTCCACGACATCCACAAGAGTATCAGTTTTCTCTTTTCTCAACTCAAACATCAGTTGTTGTAAAATGCAATGGCATCTTATGGTCTCACTTTCTGCTTTGTAAGGGTATGTTCACACGGTGTGTTGGATCCGATTTCGGATACCTTTTTAGATGCGTGTTTGGAACCGTGTTTGGGATCCTAAATGGATCCAAACACACATCTAAAAATGTGCACTGTGATTTACATTGCTTTTAATGTAAGACACGCATCAGTGTTCAGATGCATGATCGCTGATGCGGGTTTACTTGCGTCTTTGTGATGCATCTTTCAGATCCGTTTAAAGAATTGTCATGTCAATTCTTGATCTGTTTGATGCAGCAGACACCCTATTTAAAACTATATGGCGCACTTCTGCTGCAGCCAAAACATATCCAAACACATAATTGATGTTGGATGCGTTTTGGATGTGATTTATGCAGCGTTTTTTTAATGCATTTTTGAATCCAAGATGGATTCAACACGCCACGTGAACATAACCTTAGGCACCCATCCTTTAGTGTAAAGCCTAAAACTTGTAATAGTTGTGGTCCGTGTATGCGCTAAAGATTCCATGGCCCTTTTTAAAGTGTGTTAAACTTTTGACTAGAGAGAGGCATTGATTTGTGTAAGTGGATAGTATGAATTGTGTTGAGATGTAATTTATGCTCTCAACCTGAGTTAAAGGTGAGTGCAAGACTGAGTGAGTGAAAATAGTTTAAAGAGGTTTTATCACAAAGTTAAACTGACATGGGAAAATTGCAAATTAAATAATAAATATTTTCATCATTTATCATTATTTAAAATTCTGTAGAACTTTTGTTTTAGCTCCAACCTTAGAGATCCATAGTGTATAGCTCGTCTACGGGGATATGACCATTGATGAGATCTCAGTACTGATTACACATGCTCAAACATCACCTCTCCTCTCAGGCAGCCACTGTCAGTCTCTCCCCTGCTTAGTAATCACACACTCACTGCTGAGTGAGTGTTCAACCCCAAGTGCTGTCATTCTACCTCTGTCCTCTGTACTCCTTATTAATTAGTCAAACAGTGCAATTAAATAAAAAGAAACATTAATCAGGTATGTGCATTGAGAAAAAAATCCACATGTTTGATCCTGCAGGGATTTGAGCCCAGGACCCCATATGCTGAAAGGCAGAACTGCTAACCACTCAGCTACATTGAAGCTACTCTCAGCTCTTTATATAAACAGACCTTTGTTTAACTAGAGGGAGCACACTGTGGGGAAAAGGATGGTGATGTCAGGCCTGCTGGGTCACATGACCTGCAGTTAAAACAAATCACACACACCCTTTTTATTTCACACTGAAAGCTGCAGCAGGACAAAACAGGCATGAAATGCCTTCATGGTAAAACCCCTTTAACTCCTTTTGGCTTTTATACTATGTGCTGTATATGGCTTCTGCCAGATGAATAAGTAAGGAATATTCCTTATACATCCAACGGAAGTCTGCAACATATCCCACCATATAGGCATACAGAAGGATACTTCTAACAGCCAACTAAAAGACAAAATGTGGTGGCTGTCAGCCGCGTCAGTGCTTCAGAGTAGAACAAGAACACAGATTGGGAAGCTCTGATAATGTAGATGTCAGTATATGGACAGCAGGGGCGTAACTAGACTTTATAGGACCCCACAGCAAAATGACAAGGAAGCAAAACAGCAGTATGAGTAGTAATAATTAAAGGTATAAATTATGCCATCATATATCAGGGAACCCAATTAGTAGTTCTGTATAGCAGAAAACCAACAACTACTTGTTCCCTACAAAATGGAACAATGTTCTTGTTATCTGAGTGGGGCCTCTTTAACCTCTGGGCCCCATAGCAGTTGCTATGGCTATAGTTATGCCCATGATGGACAGTTATCATATATGAACTGTCTATATAGGATAACTATCCATATTTGGACAGAAACATCGTCAGAACTTCCCCTGGAGAACCAAATCGGTGCTCCTCTCCTTCACTGAAATTGTGATACTGCTTAAGGCCACAAGACTTACATTTTATGTGTGTTCCACTGAGTTCGGGAGGAGGAAAGGAAGGACATCCCTTCTTGTCTGCCTTGGGAAGCTCCAGTGATAACTGTTAAATGTATGCCTATGAGGGATACTGTACTTTAACATCTATTGACCATAGACTTATACAGTACATAGGCTTTTATGGCATCTTTTTAACAATAACCTTTTTTTTACATCATTCTGTTGCATGAAATAATATTAGCCTACTAGACTATTGTATCATCTTTCTTTGTGGGATACTGTTATATATCTGCAAGCTAGAGGCCAAAAGGACACTCTTGTCCCATCTGACTAATGTAACCTTATGGACACGTTGAGGGTGACATGTATGAAGTTTGGCGTTTAAGCACCACATTTCATGCACATAATATTAGTCTAGACAGCAGGTCCAGATGCTCCTGCTCTACGGTGGGTCATAAATCAGGTGCATTCTAGCGCTCGTACGACATTTCTGGCTCAGGTATACCACTTTGAAAGTGGTATGCCTCTTCCTGTAGTAATGCGCCTAGAAATGCTGTACTGACCCTATAAATCTATAGCTTCATACGGTTCTAGTGCGCCCCGCTTCACACATATACCACGGGCGCTATGTAATGCGCCCGATAATGGAATGTGGGACTACACCCGATATCGGGCTGAAAAGACGCCAGATATCTGGCATAGCCTCGTTCATACATGTCACCCTTAGTGTATAGATTGGGAGCTTCCTTGATATATACACTAAGGACGACATATATGAAGATCGGCGCGTCGAGGTGCCCGTTTTCACGGATTTTTTCAGGAAAACTGCGTCTGATGTCTTTCGGCGCTAAAGTGAGCTCATAAATGCGGTGTAAAGTTTCCCGCGCCTCGCCTGTGTGTGAGGCGCATTGCGGAACTTAGGCGCATAAGGAATGCGCCTAACATGTATTAAGTTTAGAGACAGGCTGGAAATCAAAGAAAAACCATTAAGCATGTTAGTGAAGAGCAAAAATTTATTTTTGCTTGTTTCACCTTGTATTATATTTAGTATATACAGCGAGAGCAAGCACCTGTGGTCCGCCAAGCAGGATTTCTATGTTCTCACGGCTTATTTCGGTTTGCATTTACGGACGTATTTACGTCCGCAAATACATCACCAAATACGCCTAAAATAATGAACAATTAGCTTAGAATTGATGTCAATGGAAAATACGGATGTATTTGCAGGCGTAAATACGTCCGTAAATACGCCCGCAAATACATCCATATTTCCCATTGCCATCAATTCTAAGCTAATTGTTCATTATTTTAGGCGTATTTGGTGATGTATTTGCGGACGTAAATACGACCGTAAATACAAACCGAAATAAGCCGTGAGAACATAGAAATTATGCTTGGAGGACCACAGATCCCAGCAACATCTGTGCTGTGCTGGCTCTTGCTGTATATACTAAATAGAATAAAAGGTGAAAGAAGCAAAAATACATCTTAAATTTTTAGTATTAAAAAAGACAAACATTAACATCAGTACAACATCATCATTGGCTTATTTAATGTAAAATTAGTTTAATTTTCTCCGTATTTTTAAGACCTTTTATAGCTGATATTTCTTTCTTTTGAGATCTTATATGTTTCCCTTAATTTTAAATGATCAACTTTTTCAATATATTGAATTAGTTTTTATGCAACTTTGATATTTATCTTTATTAATGAATTAATTTGATAGAAAACTCTTTTTTATTAGTGTACGGTTGTAACAGTAGACGTAGAGCACATTTTGCTCCATTACAATAAGTTCTAGCTTCACTGTGCCTCCTCCGACTCAGGTAGACCACATTGAACTAGGTCTGCCTGTTGGAGCTGTAATGCGCCTCACTTTGCCGACCAGAATTCCTACATGTGGTGTGTCCCGCCACAGAACGCCCACAGCACGCCCAAATAACACCCCATCATGTTAGGCGCATTACAAACTGGCGAAGGCACAGTGAGGCGCAGTATATGCCTGAAAACAGGCGGAAAGCCCGATCATACATGTCGCCCTGAATGTAAAGTAAAGTGCAGTAAATTGCACGCATGTCATGTGCTGGAGAAGTGTGTATGTGAGAGAGCAATAGCAGAGAGGTGGGATATTAATGTTACTTTTAGAGCACAAGTGCTTGGTTTATTCCACAGGTGTCAAACTCATGGCCTTTGGGCTGGATCCAATATGCCACGTTATTTTATGAGGGCCACAAGAGCTTAGACACAGCAAGCAAAAAAGAAAATTGTCTGGACAGACAAAGATAGTCTCTTCACCTTCTTCAAAAGACATGACCAGAGGCGAATGCACCAGAGAATTGCACCATCTTAGAATCAGAGCTCTGGTGTGCACTTCCACACCACTCTGTTCAGCAATTCACAGGTGGTACCACAGCTCTGACAGCCCTACCCTGACACCTTTGCCACCCTCCATCAGCCCTTAAAGGGCAACCATAATGTTTATATGGCACTTGGTAAAATGAGTTTGACACACCTGGTGTCATGGATGCCCCTGCGACCCTCGTCCCGGGTCGCGGGCGCATCCGTGCCCCTATGCTGAGCGGTGCCCCGTCCCTCACGTCGAGTCGGGGGTCCGCTCACCTGCTTGCCAGCGCTCAAGTCCACTTACCCGACCACGCTCCTGCTCTGTCCGTCCTTGTCCCGCGGCGCGCGGCCAGTCCCTAGGCGGCGCGCGCGCCGGCAGTGTGAGATTTAAAGGGACAGTGCATCGGTAATTGGTCATTACCGGACACTGCTCCTATTTAAAGCTGGCCTCTTCCTGGCAGCTTTTCCAGATCTTTAGTGCTCATGCCTATCGAGAAAGCGTTCCAGAAAGTCTTGTCTTGTCTACCGTGTACCGAATCCGCTTGCTTACGTTTACTGACCACGAATCTCTGCCGCCTGCCCAGGCCTTCCTGCCTGTCCCCGACTACGGGCCTGATTGCCGATTCTGTACCTCGCCTACCCTTGACCGCCACCGCAAGCACGTCCCACCAGTGGAAGCGACCTGGTAGATTCCCGCCGCAGCAAGTCCATCCCGCTTTGCGGCGGGATCTGGTGAATACCGGGACCTACTTAGATTCCGCTCCCTGGTGTGGGCTTCCACCATCGCTTGCGATGGTCCAGTGGATCCACTACCAGACCGTTACACCTGGTCTAGGTAATTATTTCTTGCACTAAAGGGTAGATAGTACAGTACAAGGAACACAGCAGTATTTTATAGACCACTGCCTATGTCATCTCATAATAACAGATCTTTGCACTTGTTTGCCCTACTTCTTCCCTTCCTTTGAGAGCTATAAGGCCAGTGTGATCCTCATCCTGGTTCATCATTGTGCTTATTAACTGTATGGGTGGTTTACTGAGTG
Organism: Phyllomedusa bahiana; assembly: GCA_025379985.1. NCBI lineage: Eukaryota > Metazoa > Chordata > Amphibia > Anura > Hylidae > Phyllomedusa > Phyllomedusa bahiana. The sequence goes on along the minus strand of JAODAL010041493.1, from coordinate 25,345 downwards.
AGTTCCTGAGTCTGATTGGAATGCTGGGCTGGACTCTGGCAACAAGCAAGAAGCTTAGATGCTTCTAACTAATCTTTATATAAAGCATTCAATGAGCAGTGTGTATACAGCAACCAGGAAGGCAAGGAAACTATTAAACCATCCCTGTCTTCTTTTTGAAGAGCCTAGCTGCCGCTGACAGTCAGATGTGCTGTACAGACGTTCCTGAAGTTATATACCAACTGCCCGCACATTTAAAATCAAGTAGTTAAAAGTGTTTGTTTCAGAGCAGAAATCCTCTACATACCAAATTTCTGAATATTGCAAGATAAATTTCTATGTTTTTTGTCTAATTGCAAACTTCAGTAGGAAAAGAAGAGTAGATGTAAGTGGATGATCATATCTTATTATTTTGCTGAATTGTTTTAGCAGCGAACAAAAAACTTGCAGTCAAATTGAGGAAATAGCATAGGTGTGTTTTAGTTTAGTATTTATTAACATCCTTGCTGTGGTTTATCTTCCCTATGGTCTGTTTATCTGTGCATGATGTATTTTAGGGTACCACTCATTATTAATACCTTCTACAGGTTTTCCCCCTGCACATTAAATTAGTTATTGTTGCTTAAACTAAGAAAGCAGATAAAACATTCAACATATGCAGATATTTTTTTCACTATGGGGAATTAATTCTCTCATTTCTATGATAATCAATGCAGAATATCCCTTTTGCCTAATTAATTGGTTAAACAAACACTGAGGCTTGGGTGAAATATATGCCTGATTATTTAACAACTGTAGTCAAGAGGTGTTCCTGCATCACAATAGGACAATTAGCACACACAATGGAGAACATTTCTGCTTTCATTAATACTTGGGATTGTTTAAAAACATTTAGTTGAATTCATAATGATTTTATTTGCTTTGAAAGGCTTTCTCCAATAAAAGTGCTTTGCAACATGTCAATAGGACGTGTAAACTTAAACAATCTAAAATGCGTCAGATTTATCATGGTTGCTCATGTTTGATAAATTTTACACCAACTTTTAATTGGCTTACACTCTACGCATGGTAATGCCCCTTTAATCCAGAGCCATGCCCAATTTTCACTAAGTCACACCCAATTTTCACTAAGTCACTAAGACAGATCGCATAAAGTTTCTAAATTGTCCATCATAAATGTGTCTGTGATAGACTATGACATATTATGCCAAAAATGCATCAGTTTTTGGTGCATATTAAGACACTATTCTGGTGCAATCACATTAGTAAATGTGGGCCATTGGGTTTTAGGTATGATACATAAACTAATAATACATGGTAATGCCAAGACCACTCTTTCCCAATATGTATTACAGTCACATGAAAAGTGAGTCAAAATAAGCAAATGAGAGTTTTATAGCTGATGACCAACATGGGGCGACATGTCCAAAAAGAGGTGCCACCATGCTAGTTTTAAGGCACATTAAATCAGTGTAAAGTGTGCCTGAATGAACGAACCTGTCAAAAATCTAGCATGTAGTCAACCTTGCATTGTAAAATTGATGCGCCTATCTGGGCACAATGCATAATTTAGGCACATAGCCTGGTGTGTAATGGTAGTTTACAGTTCATTTATATAGAGAATAGAGCACCAACAGTTTTTTTGCTACAAAATGCACCAAAACAATGGTGCATTCGTATTGGGACATGTCACCCATGGTGTCCATATGCTATACAGAAAATGTGTCAAGCTATGGAGTGTATGAGATAAATGGTGCATGAAAAATATTTACAGCATTTTGATAAACTATTTAATAAAATTCTAATTTGATATATTATAATATGTGACATTTTTCTTTAAATTTTACATTTAGCTGTATAATTGCAATACGATGTTAAAACTATGCACAATTTCTCTGGGATTCCTACACTTAAAGAATGCTACCATATTATAATGTTATGGTATATTTCCAGGTTATATGACATTGTCCTTCACGGAGGTCTAACCTGTGGGAACAACGCTGATTTTAATAACAAATGAATATAGGTCCCATAAAGAGGACTTGTGGCCGTTCCTGATTTAGTAAATCCTTGTGTTCCCTATGAAGTAACAATTCTGGAGCCTCTTCTCTTATAACTCTGTGTTGTGCTGTTCTTTTGTTATTCCCTTTTAGAAATCACTGAATTTGTCAGATGGGTGTTACCAATTGGAGGTGTGTCTCTAAATAGTTTGATATTGTCCATTCAGTAATGACAGTCAGTGAAGAGACACACCATCTAAAGACTGGAATAATAACACCCATCTGACTGAGACCCACCCATAGAACCAGGTTTTCACCAGAGCCCGCCGCAAAGCGGGATGGACTTGCTGCGGCGGGAAACTACCAGGTCGCTTCCACTGGCGGGACTTGCTTGCAGTGGCGGCCAAGGGTAAGCGTGGTACAAAATCGTAAGGCTGAGTCGTAGTAGGGGACAGGCGGTAGGTCAGGGCAGGCGGCAGAGGTTCGTGGTCGAAGGACGGTAGCAAGGCAGTACGGTACACAGGAATCATGAGACAAGATAATACGCTTTCTCAGTAGGCTCCAAGGGCACTAAAGATCCGGCAGAGGACTGCCAGAGGAGGAGCCATTATATAGGGTCAGCGGCCGGCAACTGCCAATTTAAATCTGAGAAAGCTGGTGCGCACCGCCTGGCACAGGAGCGCATGGAGTCAGGAGTGTGGTCGAGTGAGTACCTGACCTCCGGGGGACGAGTGCGCCCACGGCCCGGCGCACGGACCGTGGGGCCAACTGCCCCTGGTACCGCAGAGAGGCTCGGGGAACGGACACGCCCACAGCCCGTCCCCCAGGCTGTGGCACTGTCTGTGACAGTACCTCCCCCCTTTGGCTTCCCCCTTTTTCCAGCCCAGAGGAACCTTCGTACAAGCTCCCGGTCCAGAATGTTTTCCTCCGGCTCCCATGACCTTTTTCTCAGGCCCGAACCCCCTCCAATCGATGAGAAAATACCGTTTCCCCTTGGACACCTTCATATCCAGGATTTTCCTTTACCCGGAAACGTTAGTGGCATCCGTCAGGCTATGGGGGGGCCGCCCTCCGAGAAAAACGGTTCAGGACCAGGGGTTTGAGAAGGGAAACGTGAAACGAGTTTGGGATGCGCATGTAAGGCCGGAGTCGGAGTTTATAGGCCACCGGGTTTATACATCTAAGCACCTCGAATGGTCCCACGTAGCGGGGTCCCAATTTATAACTTGGGATTTTAAGCCGGACATATTTGGCCGATAACCACACTTTATCGCCTGGAGAAAAAACTGGGGGAGGGCTCCTTCTCTTATCTGCCTGTGCCTTAGTGCGTGCTCAAGCATGGAGAAGTGACTGGCTAGGCAGGGCCCAAATGGCCTTCATACATGAAAAAACTTTGAGATTCTTAGTTCACATGTATTTGATCAAAAAATGCTTAAGCCACCCACGAACTTACAACGTGATCTCAGGTCGGGTGGTCCTACGCTATCTTTCCCTTTTCAATGAGCCAAATTCAGGCCTCTCATGGGTCAACCGAAACCTCCATAAATCCAGAGGAAAGAAACAAAAAACACCAACCTTGCAAGCTGCACTCATATAACAGCCTGTGAAAATGGATGGGGTGCAGAAAACCAAAATGGAGGCATCTCTTCCTCCCTATCTAGATTAAAAGCAATATATGCCAAGTACAACGAATAATTCTGCACAAAAAAACATTTCTGAAAAAACACAATGTGAACCTGGGTGCCACTGGCAGGGTTACGGCATATATATACCACACCATTACCAGTGGCACACCACTGCAAAAAGGGCAATAAAATACTTTGGCTCTATTGAGAGGTAAAGATAGCGTAGGACCACCCGACCTGAGATCACGTTGTAAGTTCGTGGGTGGCTTAAGCATTTTTTTGATCAAAAGCATGTGAACTAAGAATCTCAAAGTTTTATCAAATGGCCTTCATGTCGCGGACCAATGTATCCGCTGCAGGGACTTCAGACTGGGATGCTAGTGGGAGAGGTGGGCGGGGGTACAGGCCATACACAATATAGAAGGGAGAGGCACCCGCGGATTCAGAGTCTAGGGAATTATAAAAAAATTCCGCACACGGAAGCAAGTTGGACCAGTCATTCTGACGTGCCGAGACAAAATGGCGCAAGTAGTTCCCCAGGACATGGTTGACCCTTTCTACCTGTCCGTTAGTCTGGAGTGGTAGGCCGAGGAGAAATCGAGCTTCACCTGTAGTTGAGAACAGAGGGCCCGCCATAATTTGGAGACAAACTGGACTCCACAATCAGAGACAATTTGCAGGGGCAACCCGTGTAAAAAAAAAACTGTGGAGAAAAAAAAGGTTGGCCAGGCACGGGGCGGAGGCAAGCCTGGCAATGGGACAAAATGCGCCATTTTAGAAAACCGATCTGTGACCACCCAGATCACGGTGTTGCCAGAGGAAGGGGGAAGAAAACTATAAAATCCATCGCCACGTGCGACCAGGGACTGGTAAGGATGGGCAGGGGATGCAGGAGCCCGACCGGTCTGTGACAAGGCGTTTTGTTACGGGCACAGGTGACACAGGCCTCAACAAATTTTTTGACGTCTTTAGCGAGGTCCGGCTTCCAATAGAACCGCGCGATAAGGAGGCAAGTTTTACGAGCACCAGGATGTCCGGCCACCAATGAGCAGTGTCCCCACTGCAAGATCCTTTTGCAGAGTGCGGGGCTCACGTATGTTTTCCCAAGCGGGACATTCTGCAGGTCAACAGGAGATGCGGAGACAAGACGCTCCAGGGGTATTATGTGTTCTGGGGTCACTTCTTCACCAACCACGTCGGAAGCGCGTGAGAGGGAAATCGCTTTCACATTCTTTTCCGCAGCACGGAAGTGGATCTGGAAATTAAATCAGGAGAAGAAGAGCGACCACCTAGCTTGGCGTGGATTAAGTTGCTTGGCCGTTTGGAGGTCCTGGAGGTTCTCTGAATAGATGCAGATGGGATGCTGAGCACCTTCCAGCAGATAACGCCATTCCTCCAGAGCCAGTTTGATGGTTTAATAACTCCTGGTCTCCGATCGTGTAATTTCTTTCTGCCAGCGAGAACGTTTTGGAAAAGAATCCACAAGTGACCGTTTTACCCGTGGGTCCCTTTTGCGTGAGGACCGCACCGACCCTGACAGACGAGGCATCTACTTCTAGTGAAAAAGGTTTTATAGGGTCCGGCCGCGACAGGACAGAAACAGAAGCAAAGGCAGTCTTCAGTTTCACGAACGCTTCCTCGGCCTCGGGGGGCCAACTTCGCGGGTTAGTGTTCTTCTTCATAAGGGCCACAATGGGAGCTATCCGTGTAGAAAAGTGCGGGATGAACTGCCGGTAATAGTTGCAAAACCCCAGAAAGCGTTGTACGGCCCGAAGACCAATAGGGCGAGGCCATTGTAAGACAGCAGACAGCTTTGTCGGGTCCATTTGCAAGCCTTGGTCAGAGATAATATAGCCCAGAAATGGCATGCTGGTTTGGTGAAAGATGCACTTTCCCAACTTGGCGTATAGGCGGTTAGCACGGAGGCGCCTCAAAAAAACCTGGCAGAAAGGGGACGCGGTGAGCTCCAGATCGGGTGAGTATACCAAGATGTCGTCCAGGTATACCACGACACAAGTATATAGGAGATCCCTGAAGATGTCATTCACGAACTCTTGGAAGATGGCGTTTGGCCGGGGCGTTACACAGGCCAAACGGCATGACCAAGTATTCAAAGTGCCCATCCCGGGTGTTAAAGGCCGTCTTCCACTCATCGCCCTTACGGATACGGATCAGGTTATAGGCCCCCCTCAAGTCCAACTTGGAGAAAATCTTCGCATCACGTAGGCAATCAAAGAGCTATGTGATCAATGGCAGAGGGTACCGATTCTTCACGTTGATCCTATTAAGTCCCCGATAGTCGATGCAGGGCCGCAAGGTACCGTCCTTCTTTTCCACGAAGAAGAATCCCGCACCTGCGGGAGAGGAGGATTTTTGTATGAACCCCTTCTGGAGATTTTCCCGGATATATTCAAACATGGCTTGTGCCTCGGGAACGGACAAGGGGTAGACTCTACCCTGAGGAGGACTGGTACCCGGCAGTAGGTCGATCGGACAATCATATGGGCGATGAGGGGGAAGGATCTCTGCTTCTTTCTCTGAAAATACATCGGTGAACTAATGGTATTCAGCGGGTAGGCCGGGCAATGGTTCGCTGGGAATCGCACGAGAGCCGGTAAGAACCAGGCGAGGTGCCACCAGGCAGTTAGGACCCCAGCGAATGACTTCTTCCGACGTCTAGTCTAGAGTAGGAGAGTGGAGTCGCAGCTACGGAAGCCCGAGGAAAACCGCCGAAGAGGAGCGCGGTAAAATGTAGAAGGAGATCCTCTCCTTATGCAGGACTCCTAAGTGGAGAGACAGCGGCTTGGTGATGAACTGTATAGTGTCGCTTAGCAGCTCACCGCTGACCGAGGAGATTACCAGCGGCTTTTCCAGACGGACCACCGGGAGGCGATACTGCGACACTAAGGAGCGGTGGATAAAGTTCCCGGCTGAGCCAGAGTCCAAGAAGGCGGAGACCAGAAATGTGAGTCCAGCATCAGTCACAACCTGTACCGGCATCATCAGGCGTGGAGAGGAGGAATTTGCACCTAGGGACGCCTCTCCCATGGACCCTAGGTGCAGAAGTTTCCCGGACGTTTAGGACATTGGGAACAATTCCTCCGGAGGTGCTCAGGGCTGCCACAGTATAGGCGCAGGTTGCCTAGCTGACCTCGGGTCTATTCTTGCTCGGAGAGTTTAGCCTGGTCGACCTGCATGGGTTCCTTAGCAGGGAGCGGTGTCGGTTGCATAGGCTGCCTCTGGAATACTGGAGCCAGGTGTGGAAACCGGCGTGGCCGTGCTACCTCTCGTTCTTGCCGAAGCTCTTCTCGCCTTTCGGCGAAACGCACGTCAATGCGGGTGGCCAACAGAATTAACTCGCTGAGGGAGGGCGGGATGTCTCTCGCGGCCAGCACATCGTTAATCCAACTAGAGAGGCCCCTTTTAAAGGTGGCACACAGGGCGGCCTCGTTCCAGGATAACTCAGAAGCTAAGGTGCGGAACTGCACCTCTTAGTCTCCCACAGACGAGTCCCCCTGGCACAGGGTTAGAAGAGCCGTTTCGGCGGAGGACGCCAGAGCTGGTTCCTCGAAAACACCTCAGAACTCCTGGAGGAAGGACTGTAGATCCACCGTCACCGGATCTTTCAGATCCCACAGGGGTGTGGCCCATGCCAAGGCCTTCCCGGAAAGCAATCTGACCACGAAAGCCACCTTAGAACGCTCCGTGGGGAACTGGTCCACCATTAATTCAATGTGCATAGAGCACTGGGTGATGAAACCTCGGCACTGCTTGGAGTCCCCTTCAAACTTCGACGGTAGTGGCAACCAGAGCTTGGGACCCACAGTCGCAGGCAGGGCAGCTGGAGGCGGGTTAGCCACGGGTGGAGAAGGCGGCTGCTGTTGGTTCGCCAAGAGTTGCTGCAACATGACGGTTAGCTGGTCCAACTGCTGTGCCTGTTGCACGATTTGTCGTGACTGTTGCGCAACAACAGCCGCAAAGTCCGCTTCGCCAAAGTCCGCTTGGCGGGATCCATGGTTGGATCTTACTGTAATGATAGCAGTAGTGAATCCGCTGGACCACTGCAAGCGATAGTGAAAGCCCACACCAGGGAGCGGAGTCTAAGTAGAACCCGGTTTTCACCAGAGCCCGCCGCAAAGCGGGATGGACTTGCTGCGGCGGGAAACTACCAGGTCGCTTCCACTGGTGGGACTTGCTTGCGGTGGCAGCCAAGGGTAAGCGTGGTACAAAATCGTAAGGCTGAGTCGTAGTCGGGGACAGGCAGTAGGTCAGGGCAGGCGGCAGAGGTTCGTGGTCGTAGGACGGGAGCAAGGCGGTACGGTACACAGGAACCACGAGACAAGATAATACGCTTTCTCAGTAGGCTCCAAGGGCACTAAAGATCCGGCAGAGGACTGCCGGAGGAGGAGCCATGATATAGGGTCATCGGCCGGCAACTGCCAAGTACCGGCGCGCTGTCCCTTTAAATCTGAGAAAGCCGGCGTGCGCGCGCCCTAGGGAGCAGGGATGCACGCACCAGCCGGCACAGGAGCGCATTGAATCAGGAGCGTGGTTGGGTGAGTACTTGACCTCCGGGGAACGAGTGTGTCCATAGCCCGGCGCACGGACCGCGGGGCCACTCGCCCCTGGTACCAAAGAGAGGTCCGGGGAACGGACGCCCCCGCAGCCCCTCCCCCGGGCTGCGGCGCTGTCCGTGACAATATGTTTTCTAGCTGAACACCATCCTCTAAGGATTATAGAGACAATTTTTCGCATATCAGTCCAATGGCTTCATCTTGAAAAGTTTTTGGAAGTTTTGGCGGTAATACACTGCACCCTTGTTATTGCTTGAATTGTAGGGATCATCTTCCTATGATGGTTATATTGAACCAGATCGTCAAACTTATTGCAAGCCCTCTTTCTATTTATGTCTCTCAATCTGACAGAGCAAAATTATTTTACTTAGAGGTACTGAAAAAATGCGTGTTTGGAATATTATATTAATTCTGTAATTCTTCAAATGGTTTCATCCTCTTTTCTAAAGGATGAAATAAATGAGAAACCTTAGATATTCCATTCCTATGCCAAAGTTTGAAAAATAGACTGTTTTTTCCAGCCGGGAACTCTATATGATTCCAAATGGAAAGATATTTGGAAAAGTGGAAAGAAAGCCCATACCGTTTTCTAACTTCCTTCCACACTACCAAAATATCTCTCAACAAGATTGAGTTCTTAACTGCTCAAGGCAATTTCAATAATTTAGTGTCAAGTAAACCACTTAAGTTTTCAGTAGCCAATTCTGTTTCAAACCTTTAATCAGTATAATAATTAGAGAGGTGTATCCAGACTAACCAATGTCGTGCTAAATCAACTATGTTGTATTCTCTCAAATAAGGTAGATTAAGGTCTACATCTAATTTCTGTACCTGAAATGTAACCATAGCTGTTATAGGTCTCTTTCCCCCCACATATAAATGTTGAAACAGCTTTATTATATGCATTAACAGCTTAGTGACAAAGTAAAATAAGTATCATCTTTCAAGGGATACAATAAGCGAACCAAGGAGTGCAGCAGTGACAATGAAAAATTCTGCTGAGCCTGTAACTCCTTATTTTATCAAACAAAGGAGGATAATTTAATTTATAAATAGAAGATGGTTCTTTTTTTCTATTTTAATAGATAATTGTCCCACCCCGTAGCCACGATAGTTCACATTTATCTTGATTAATGCAAAAGTCCAAAAAAGATCAAAACTGTTTTATTATTTTAATGACCTTTTGCAATTGGGTATTAGGGGCACCTATATACAGGAGGACATCTTCCACAAAAGTTGTCAATTTCAGTTCTCTTGAACCCAACTTAATACCTTCAAATATTGGGGTATCTTCTAAGATTTGTATCAGGGGTTCAAGTGCAAGATTAAAGAGTAAGGGTGAAAATGAGCAGCCCTGTGTAGTTCCCTTCTCCAAATAAAATGTATCTGACCTAAAGTCCAGAGTATACACTTCCACCATAGGTTTTTGATATAAATCATTTATAAAGAAACAGAACTCTCCCCTCACCTCAGATATATCTAAGACTCTATGAAGCCACTGCCATCTAATGCTGTCAAACACTTTTTTGGTGTCTAATGAGATTAAAGCACCAGCTTCAGATGACAATTTAGCAGAATATGCATCTATATCCCTCAAAACCTTTTATAAGTTAGTCACTGCAGCTCTCCCTTAACAAAGCCCACCTGCGAGCAGCCCACCAAAGAAGGTAAAAATTTTGCCAACCAATTGGCCATTATCTTGGAAACCAATTTAATGTCTTGATTTATGAGGGAGATTGGGCTGTAGGATTCTAGTTTCATTGCATCCCTCACTGGCTTTGGTAAGACCTTTATATACGCTTAATTGGCATCTTGAGACAATGATCCTCCTTGCAATAGCTTGTTGTAATATTGGGGCAGTGTTGGAGATATTGGGGCTTGTAATATCTTCTGAAAACTATCCATCAGGCCCGGGGGCTTTGCCAACACTGAGTGTCTTTATAGTGGCCTGGTGATATTAAAGAGTTCAGCTGTTTTCTTTGATCCTCTGTTAACATTGGTAAAAAGCTCAGTAAAAACTCCTCAGTTTCCAGAGTCAAGCAATTTTCTAAATAAAGGTTTTGATAATAACTCTTGAATAGAGTAGTAATATCTTTAGAATTGATATGGCTCCTGTCATCAAGGGTTTTAATCTTGGTAATACCTCTAATTCCTCTTGGCTAATCTTGCTAACAACTTCCTTGATTTGTTCCCAAAGTGGAATACAGTTAGGTCCATATATATTTGGACACTGACACAAATTATATTTTTTGTACCTGTTTACTGAAACATATTCAAGTTATAGTTATATAACAGGCATGGACATACAGTACAGACTTTCGGCTTTAATTTGAGAGTATACACATTAAAATTGGATCAAAGGTTTAGCAGTTTCAGTTCCTTAACATGTGCCATTTTTTAAGGTACCAAAAGTAATTGGACAAATTAAATAATTGTAAATAAAATATTAATTTCTAATTCTTGGTTGAAAAACCTTTGTTGGCAATGACTGCCTGAAGTCTTGAACTCATGGACATCACCAGACGCTGTGTTTCCTCCTTTTGATCCTCTGCCAGGCCTTTACTGCAGAGGTTTTCAGTTGCTGTTTGTTTGTGGCCTTTCTGTCTGAAGTTTAGTCTTTAACAAGTGTAATGCAGGCTCAATTGGGTTGAGATCAGGTGACTTGTCCATTCAAAAATATGCCACTTCTTTGCTTTAATAAACTCCTGGGTTGCTTTGGCTTTATGTTTTGGGTCATTGTCCATCTGTATTATGAAATGCCAAACAATCAGTTTGGCTGCATTTGAGCACACAGTATGTCTCAGACTACCTCAGAATTCATTCAGCTGTTTCTGTCCTGTGTCACATCATGAATAAATACTAGTGACCCAGTGCCACTGGCAGCCATGTATGCCCAAGCCATCACTCTGTCTCTGCCGTGTTTTACAGATGATGTGGTATGCTTTGGATCAGGAGTTGTACAACACCTTTGGAATACTTTTTTCTTTCCATCATTCTGGTAGAGATTGATCTTGATCACTTCAGAAATGCATGCTCAAATGGGACTAGTCTCAAAGAAACTTGAGACTAAACTTCAGACAGAAAGGTCCACAAACAAACAGCAACTGAAAACTGCTGCAGTAAGGGCCTGGAAGAGCATTAAAAAGGAGGAAACACAGCATCTTTTGATGCCCATGAGTTAAAAACTTCAGGCAGTCATTTCCAACAAAGGGTTTTCAACCAAGTATTAGAAATTAACATTTTATTTACAATTTTTTAATTTGTTAAATTTCTTTTGATCCCTTTAAAAACAGGGTGGCACATGTTAGGGATCCTAATCTCTTGATCCAATTTTAATATGGATACCCTCAAATGAAAACTGAAAGTCGGGACTTTATGTCCATGTCCACTATATAACTATAACTTGAATATGTTTCAGTAAAAAGGTACAAAAAACTACATTTGTCAGTGTCTAAATAAATATGGACCTAACTGTAAGTCTGATGCTAATTTTGTTCTGTGTATTCTATCCATTCTGTCTAACCAGATTTTAAATAGTTTTTTGGATTTCTGCCATTTGTGTTGATTCTCCACAGAGGCATCCACCTGAAATTTGGTGTAGGCCTCATGAAGATTCCAACTAAGTTCTTTGTACTTTTTCTGCACAGTTTTTTAGATGCAATATATAACTAATTAGTCTGCCTCTAAAAACAGCGTTAGCAGTCTTCCACATTATTTTACGATTATCCAAGTGAGTAGCATTGTTACTGTACAATTCTGACCACCAACCATAAATCATTTCCTTAACGGTGTCGTCTTGAGCAAGAAATGAGGGGAATCTCCAAAATTGATCTTGCCCTCTAGGAAAAGTATCTGCTAGTTCTAGAGACACGAGATAATCTAATTTACCTTGGCCCCTGTAATCTTGGATACCATTTTACCACTAACAAAGATATTATCAGTGCGTGACCATAATTGATGAACAGCAGAAAAAAAGGAGTACCTCCTCCTATCTGAATGTAATATGCACCATGTATCCTCTAAGTCAGGGGTCCTCAAACTTTTTAGACCGGGGGCCAGTTCACAGTCCCTCAGACCATTGGAGGGCCGGAATATAGTTTTTAAAAAAAAGTTTTACTTTGTGGGTCAATACAATTACAGTGATACCCAATTTATTATTGGCCCAGCAGGTGTAGGTAGATTTAGGTGGCCCAGCAGGTGTAGGTAGATTTAGGTGGCCCAGCAGGTGTAGGTAGATTTAGGTCCCCCAGCAGGTGTAGGTGGATTTAGGTCCCCCAGCAGGTGTAGGTGGATTTAGGTCCTCCAGCAGACGTAGGTAGAATTAGGTCCCCCAGCAGGTGTAGGTGGATTTAGGTCCCCCAGCAGGTGTAGGTAGAATTAGGTCCCCCAGCAGACGTAGGTAGAATTAGGTCCCCCAGCAGACGTAGGTAGAATTAGGTCCCCCAGCAGGTGTAGGTGGATTTAGGTCCCCCAGCAGGTGTAGGTAGATTTAGGTCCCCCAGCAGACGTAGGTAGATTTTGGTTCCCCCAGCAGGTGTAGGTTGAATTGGGTCCCCCAGCAGACGTAGGTTGAATTAGGTCCCCCAGCAGACGTAGGTAGAATTAGGCCCCCCAGCAGGTGTAGGTAGAATTAGGCCCCCCAGCAGGTATAGGTAGATTTAGGTCCCCCAGCAGGTGTAGGTAGAATTAGGCCCCCCAGCAGACGTAGGTAGAATTAGGTCCCCCAGCAGGTGTAGGTAGAATTAGCTCCTCCAGCAGGTGTAGAGATAATTAAAAATTTAATACCCACATCATTCTCCTTACCTCGCTCCCCGCCACTGCTCCCGGTCTTTCTTCACAGGCAGCGTGACGTCACCAGGCCGCGCCGCAGCATGATGACGCTGATGCCGCCTGTGCTGTGGATGAAAGGAAGGAAGGATGCGCCTCATTCAGTCCTCTGAGTCTGCAGGAAGGATGCGCCTCACCAGAGTACTCTACAGAGCGGAGAGCCCCTGCAGACTCAGAAGACTGCGGCTCTGCCGCTGCCACCGCCGGTGTCTTGCTAAATGTCAGCGAGCGGCGGCAGGTGGCAGCAGCGGGCCGAATAAAAATCCTCGGAGGCCGCATGTGGCCTGCGGGCCGTAGTTTGAGGACCCCTGCTCTAAGTCCTTCAGTCAATTAATTCTTGCTGCTGAGCGTCATTAGGCAGTCAACCTTGTCCTGAATCTCGCTTAAAGGTCTTCTATCGAGAATGAGGTGGCATTCATGTCCCCTCCCATTTTTCTAAATTAGATCTGTTCAACCAATTACTAGTTTCTTAAGCACTGAAAAAAACTTCTATTTTCAGTGTTAGAATGATAGAAATTAATATGCATATGTCCCACAAAGAACAATCTAGATGAATTTTGACCCACCTTCCTTCTACATGACTCTCTAAACCTCTGATACGTTAAAGCTAAAACCTTGTGAAAAAGTACCATGACCCCGTTTTTCTTCCCTACTGCTGAAGAGCCCAATTCTCCTCCTACCCAATATTTTGTTATTTCTGAAGTAATCCTTTACTGATAGATATGTTTCCTGCAATAAAGCAATATCTGCTTGTAGTTTACCCAAATGGTGAGAAACCATTGAACGTTTATGAGGGGATAACAAACCTTTAACATTCTATCAAACAATTTTCATAAAGTTCACCTGAATTTGAAATTGATCCATTACATTTGTATTTATCAGCTTGCCTAAGTGACAAGCAGTGGTGGCATCACAATGGCCATAGAAACATTTATAAAAAAACAATTAACTTGGCAAAAACACAAAGAAAACCATAGCATGTAACTTTTTTACCACACGTATGTTCAGTCTTTCTTCTGACACAAGAAACCTTTAGAATAGTCGTCCCAACTAGAGATGGGCGAATTTCTCAAAAATTCGATTCGCCGACTTTCCAACAAAATTCATTCCGGTCCGAATCACTTTGGGTCGAATTGCGTTAAAAAACAGCTATTTCCAGGCTGCACAGAGCCTGTAGGGTACTGCAGAACGTTGTGCCATGCTTAAATATGCAGAGGGAGCTTGGTTTGGTCTTCATACAATGTTGTGTTTTAGTATGACACGCATATGACTGCCGTCGCTCTTAGAATCGCTTCACTATAAAATTCCCTGGGCACTTAAGAGGGCAAAACTGACCAAAAAACTCAAGCGGGAATGTAGACTGATAAAGTCATGGCAGCACCAGCTGGAAAGAACAAGCTGAGGGCTCAGGTGGCAACATCAGTAGGCCACAGAGTGGCACAATGAAAGAGTGTGAAGGTGACGGCAGCAGCCACAGCAGCATGAGGTCAGAGAGTGGAACAATGACATTCTGGAGATGGCAAAAACCGGAGTAGGCCACAGAGTGGCACAGTGACAGAGTGTGGAGGTCAAGGAAGGAGCAACAGCAGCAGCATGAGGTCAGACAGTGGCACAATGACACAGTGTGGAGGGCACGGCAGCAGCCACAGCAGCAGCATGAGGTCAGACAGTGGCACAATGACATTCTGGAGGTGGCAAAAACAGGAGTAGGCCACAGAGTGGCACAATGACAGAGTTTGGAGGTCACGGCAGGAGCAACAGCAGCAGCATGAGGTCAGACAGTGGCACAATGACACAGTGTGGAGGGCACGGCAGCAGCCACAGCAGCAGCATGAGGTCAGACAGTAGCACAATGACAGAGTGCGTAGGTCACGGCAGGAGCCACAGTAGCAGCATGAGGTCAGAGAGTGGACCAATGACACAGTGTGGTGTGGAGGTGACCGCAGCAGCAAAAACAGCAGCATGAGGTCATAGAGTGGCGCAATAACACAGTGTGGAGGTCACGGCACCAGCAACAGCAGCAGCAGCATGAGGTCATAGAGTGGCACAATGACAGAGTGTGGAGGTGGGTGGCAATACCAGTCCCTGGTAAAGATGGTGGTAGGCAGATGGAGAAACTGGCAGCAGATGTGTGGCATCAGGCGGGTGGTGGCATCAGAATAGTGGCTGAGGCAGGTAGTTTGAACCCAGACTCATTTCTCACAGTTTGAGTGAGGCGTCATGGCTGATGTAGTCTGACACCTAAGGCATTGGTGTGTGGAAATCCTGGCCGATCCACACCTGATTCATCTTGACAAATGTCAGTCGTTCCACATTTCCCGTGGACAAGTGGGTTCTCCTTGGGGTAACGATGGCCCCCGTCGCACTGAACACCCGCTCTGATGCCACACCACTGGCCGGGCAAGACAGCTTCTCCACTGCAAACTCGACAAGTTGCGGCCACACATCCAGTTTGGCTGACCAGTAGTCCAGCGGATCTTCTAACTGCGGTGGCAGAGTGCTGTCCAAGGAGGCCACCACCTGTTTATTCAGGGTCTGCTCCAGGTCCTGCTGCTGCTGGCGAGTGCCCTCCTCACTAGGCGGGTAAAGGAAGCTGCTCATCAGTGACTCCAGACTTAGGTTGCTGCTCATGGAGCTGATACTGCTCTGACCCCACCACCTTCCCACAGCAGCCGTAGCAGTAGTACGTTAACGCTGAGGAACCCCCCGGTCAGACCTGTCAGAGGAGAGACGATGCCGTACATAGGCAGCGGCCAACTGACTATGGAGGATTTCTCTATAGTATTTGAGTTTGTCCTCCCTCTCAGCAGCTGGGAAAAAGGCTCCCATTTTGGACCGATAGCGAGGGTCCAATAGGGTGGAGAGCCAGAAGTCATCCCTCTACGGGATGGTGACTATTCGGCTGTCACTAGCCAGGCAAATCAGCATGCTGTGGGCCATCTGCACAAGTGACTCTGAGGGACTCCCTGCCTCCATCTCCACTGTATATTGCCACGGTGCTTGCAGGTCATCTGCCTCGTCTTCCTCATCTCCATCTACCTCCTCCACGTGCTCCTGCTCCTCCTCTCTTGTCACCTGGGTAGAAAATCCACTCATTTCACCAGACAATGCTTCTGCTCCAATGTCCTGCTCCTCCTCTCTCCTCCAGTTCAGTCCCCACCGGACTCATTTGGCCGCGAGATGTAGTCGCCACGTCTCCAGTCCCCTGCCCAAACAGATTTTTCAGCATCTGTTCCAGGACATGAAGCAGTGGAATGACGTTATTCATCCCATAGTCCTGGCGACTGAAAAATAACGTGGCCTCAACAAACGGCATGTGTCACGCATGAGCTGCCACTGGCTGAGATCAAAGTTACACAGGAGAGTACTCCTATCCGCCTGGATCATCAAAAAATCGTTAATGGCCTTTCTCTGTTCATACAGTCTGTCCAACATGTGCAGGCTGGAATTCCAATGGGTGGAAACATCGCATATCAGCGTGTGTTGGGGGAGGCCGTTTGCCGCTTCAACTCGAGGAGGGTGTTCCTGGCTTTGTAGGAATGGATGAAGTGCATGCACAGTTTCCTGGCCCATGTCAGAATCTTCTGAAGATCGGTGGAAGACTTCAGGAACCTTTTCACAACCAGATGGAACACGTGCGCCATGCAGGGTGCATGGACCATCCTTCCTTGGTGCAGCGTGGACACCATGTTCCTCCCATTGTCCGCCACCATGATTCCGATTTGCAGTTGGCGCAGAGAGAACCACACATCGATTTCTTACTGCATGACGCGGAGCAGTTCCTCCCCTGTGTGACTTCGCTCGCCGAGGCAAGCAAGGTGTAGAACTGCGTGACACCGCTGTGCAGTGTCGGACTGGGGGGTCTGGGGCCCACAGGGGAAATGATCTCGGGGGCCCACCCTACTGTACATTAAAATATTACCGGCCTCTCAGACATAAATGCGCCCATTTTACCACATAATACAGTGTGCAAAACAGAACTGTATTGTGTAGTACAATAGCAAGAGAGTCACATATCATAGACACAGGGCTAAGTAGCTCCATCCATATCCCCCTCCACCCACACATACTATATTCCCCCTCCACCCACATACAATATTCCCCTCCACCCACATACGATATCCCCCTCCACCCACATTACAATAATCCCCCTCCACCCACATACAATATCCCCCTCCACCCACATACAATATCCCCTCCACCCACACCTACATTCAATATCCCCTCCACCCACACATTACAATATCCCCCTCCACCCACATACAATATCCCCCGCCGTTTCCCTTGGTCACGCACCTCAGCACCTTCTAAAATAAACACCAGCAAGAAATTAAAAGTGTAAGTCCTATCACAGGGTCAGGTGTTCCCTCACTCTTAGGCCTCGTTCACACGGCTTATTTTGCCACGGATTGGCGCCGTACTGTGCGCCGGATTTGCGCTGCAGTACGGCACCAATCCGCGGCAGCAATTACGGTAATCCACTGCTCTCATAGAGAACAGTGGATTCCGTCGCTCCTCCCCGCTCGGGGAGAAAGTGACATGCACATTATTTACGGCGCGGACGCGCCGTAAACAAGCATTGTCTATGGGCGGGAGCGGCGCCCCACCGTGCTCCGGCCCCGCCCCGTCCCGCCCCTTATTCATGGCGGATTTGTGAGCTCAATACGGCTCACAAATCCGTCGGGAATAAGCCGTGTGAACACGGCCTTACAATTAGGGACAAGTGTACGCTGCCACTATACCCGCGCCAAGATCACTTACAACATATAGAGACCACATAGCGGTCAGACACCAGCTCAGGTATAACCTACAACACTGCCATATGGAGACCACAGAGGTCAGACACCAGCTCAGGTAAACCTACAACAACGCCATATAGAGACCACATAGTGTCACATAACTCCAAAAAATTGGGAATCTCGCAAGAGAACTAAGAGTGACTTTTGATCACTATATTTATATTTTGCCATAGCAAACTTAAACTCTATCAGTTCTCTATCTATTAAACACTAAAACGTAACTTTTATTATATCTAACTCTTAAACCTCTATACACACTATTAAAAACCTGATCTCTATCCTCATCATTTAACCCTTTTTGCTTCTGAGAAGGGAATAACTCCCTTTCTATCATCAAGTCTGGTGGAACCCCACCTATTACAGGAGAGCCTTATATCTATAGCAAAGTACTAGCTTCAGTAAGGGATCCCAAGCCAACTACTTGGGCAGTCGTCCCTAATCTCATAGACACAGAACAAATAAGGCCCCCTTGTGACACCGTCTGCAGCAGGTGACACTTGTAGACAGAGGTGAGAGATCACAATTTAATAACGTCATGCCTGACCTCGCCGACATGTTTCGCCAGCTAACCTGGCTTTATCAAGGTGTCAAAAGGGGGCCTTTATTTGTTCTGTGTCTATGAGATTAGGGACGACTGCCCAAGTATTGGCTTGGGATCCCTTACTGAGCTAGTACTTTGCTATAGAATAAAGGCTCTCCTGTTAATAGGTGGGGTTCCACCAGACTTGATGATAGAAAGGGAGTTATTCCCTCTCTCAGAAGCAAAAAGGGTTAAATGATGAGGAGAGAGATCAGGTTTTTAAATAGTGTGTATAGAGGTTAAGAGTTAGATATAATAAAGTTACGTTTTAGTGTTTAATAGATAGAGAACTGATAGATTTTTAAGTTTGCTATGGCAAAAATAGTAATATAGACACATAGTGGTCAGAAAACCAGCTCAGGTAAAACCCTACAACACCGCCATATAGCGACCATATAGAGGTCAGACACAGCTCGGTTAACCTACAACACTGCCATATAGAGGACCACTTTAGAGGTCAGCACCAGCTCAGGTATAATCTAAAAACACCACCATATAGAGACCACATAGTGGTCAGACACCAACTCAGGTATAACCTACAACACCACCATATAGAGACCACTAGGGGTCAGACACCTGCTAAGGTCACCTTTCACATTACAATATAAAAAATAACCCTTGATGTCAGGGACTCACCAGAGACGTCTGGGTCGTTCTCTTCTATCATGAGTCGTTCCGATTCCCTTTTCTTCTGCATCTTTTCCCACACCGCCATGATGATTGTCCCGGCCAAAACTCAATACCTGCAGAAATTTTACACAAAAATATCTTAGAATCCTCATTTTCCGGGCTTTTTCTTTACCTATTCCCACCTCTGTACAAACTACCCAGGGGTGAGAGAGCGGGTACAAGCCTAGTATCCTAAAGGTTTGGAGGGTGGGGAGAGGCCACAGGTAACTAGATAGGCCCTATTTAGGTAGGTAGACCCCCGCTGGATAAGTTGCTAGGCCGGCCCCAGGTAGGTTGGGTGGGTACCTAGCCACAGGTGGGTAGGTAAATAGCCCCCAGGTAGATAACCAAGCCCCAGTTATGCAAGTTGATAGGCTACAGTTAGGTTGGTGGACCCCAGTTAGTTAGGCTGTAGGTAGGTGTTGGTGAGTCCCAATTAGTTAGGCTGTAGGTAGGTGGTTTCCCCCAGTAAGGTAAGCTGTAGGTAGTTAGGGTCCCCTTTAAATAGGCTGCAAGCAGTTAGGGACCCCCTTTAGGTACTATACAGACAGTTAGGGGTCTCCTTTAGGTAGTATACAGACAGTTAGGGGTCTCCTTTAGGTAGTCTACAGGGAGTTAGGGGCCTCCTTTAGGTAGTGTGCAGGAAGTCAGGGCCCCCCCTTTAGCTACTGTGTAGGTAGTCAGAGCCCCCTTAGTGTTTAGGTAGCCAGGGCCCCCCTTGTAGTCAGGGCCCCCTGTAGGTAGCCAGAACCCCCCTTGTAGTCAGGGCCCCTGTAGGTCCCCCTTGTAGTCAGGGCCCCCAGTAGGTAGTCAGGACCCCCTTGTCGCCAGGGCCCCCCGCTCGGTAGCTGGGGCCCCTCATGGCGGTAGTCAGGGCCCCTCTGTAGGTAGTCAGGGCCCCCTTAGATTGCCAGAGCTCCCCTGTAGGTAGCCAGGGCCCCCCTTGTAGTCAGGGCCCCATGTAGGTAGCCAGGGCCCCCCATGTAGGTAGCCAGGGCTCCCCATGTAGGTAGCCAGGGCCCCCCATGTAGGTGGCCAGGGCCCCCTGTAGGTAGCCAGGGCCCCCCCCTAGTAGCCAGGGCCCCTCTTGTAGCCAGGGCACCCCCTAGTAGCCAGGGCTCCCCCTTGGAGCCAGGGCCCCCCCTTGTAGTCAGGGCCCCCCAAGTACAGTGTCGTCCCCCCAGTAGCCAGAGCCCCCCCTAGTAGCCAGAGCCCCCCCCCTTTGTAGCCAGTCTCCCCCCCTAGTAGCCAGTCTCCCCCCTAGTAGCCAGGGCCCCCCTTTGTAGCCAGTGTCCCCCTAGTAGCCAGAACCCCCCTTAGCCAGTGTCCCCCTAGTAGCCAGAGCCCCCCTTAGCCAGTGTCCCCCCCATAGTAGCCAGGGCCCCCCTTAGCCAGTGTACGCCCATATAGCAGCCCCCCGGGCCCCCCTTAGCCAGTGTCCCCCCATATTAGCCAGGGCCCCCATTAGCCAGTGTCACCCCCATAGTAGCCAGTCCCCCCCTTAGCCAGTGTCACCCCCTATGTAGCCAGGGCCCCCCTTAGCATCCAGGGCCCCCCTTAGCCAGTCCCCCCATAGTAGCCAGAGCCCCCCTTAGCCAGTGTCCCCCCATAGTAGCCAGGGCCCCCCTTAGCCAGTGTCCCCCCATAGTAGCCAGGGCCTCCCTTAGCCAGTGTCCCCCCCATTAGTAGCCAGAGCCCCCTTAGCCAGTGTCCCCCCCATAGTAGCCAGAGCCCCCCTTAGCCATTGTCCCCCCCCATCGTAGCCAGAGCCCCCCTTCGCCAGTGTCCCCCCATAGTAGCCAGGGCCCCCCTTAGCCAGTGTCCCCCCATAGTAGCCAGAGCACCCCTTAGCCAGTGTCCCACCCATAGTAGCCAGAGCCCCCCTTAGCCATTGTCCCCCCCATAGTAGCCAGGGCCCCCTTAGCCAGTGTCCCCCCAGAGTAGCCAGGGCCCCCCTTAGCCAGTGTCCCCCCATAGTAGCCAGGGCCCCCCTTAGCCAGTGTCCCCCCATAGTAGCCAGGGCCCCCTTAGCCAGTGTCCCCCTCACAGTAGCCAGGGCCCCCCTTAGCCAGTGTCCCCCCATAGTAGCCAGAGCCCCCCTGTAGGTAGTTTAAAAAAAAACAACAAAAAAAATCAATCAATCACTTATCTTGCTCCCGCTCCGGCTCCCGCTCCTGGACAGTCCCGGCGCTCCGTGCTGCCGCCGGCTCCGTACTGCCGCCTGCATAGGCGGCGCGGTGAAGTGAGTCACCGCGCGCCTACGTCAGTCAGTAGGGGCCGGCGCCCGCGCAGGCTGAAGGACCTAATGCGTTCAGGCCTGCCGGGAGAGATCAGCGGAGCGCAGCGCTAGTGGCTGGTACTGCCTTCATGGAAAAGAAATTACAGCTTGGACCTCTCCACCTCGGCTCAGCACAGGCCATTAATTCTCTGAACGGTGCAGTCCACCATTTGGAAAGGGAGGGACTGCAGTACCAACAACTTGGACAGGAGCACAGTCAGCTTCTGCACCTTAAGATGGTTGGACACATACTGTTGTCTTTTTGCATTCGCCTCGTTGAACAACTGCTGGCGCCATGAGTAGCGAGGAGCAGGAGCATCTGGACCGGAGATGATGGCAAAAACAAACAGCTCCCTTCGGCAGAGGTGGTGGAGCCTTGATTGGCTGCAATGGCATGCATGCCACTGGGCACTGCTGCTGTTGCTTCGGTGGCAGGATGGACCACCACATCGGGTTTTCTACCCCATGGCCACTTGGCTCCTGACCTCGCACTGCTGCTACCCTGCTGACTCACAGCCACACAACCCACTTGCTGGCTGCACCGCTGCCTGAGGCGCAAGCTGACGCCCTCTTCTCCTGACGATGATGAAGCCCTTGCTTCACCCGGCTCCCAAGTACGGTCGGCTACATCATCATCGATTAT
The DNA here is from genome assembly GCA_025379985.1 of Phyllomedusa bahiana. Taxonomy (NCBI): domain Eukaryota; kingdom Metazoa; phylum Chordata; class Amphibia; order Anura; family Hylidae; genus Phyllomedusa; species Phyllomedusa bahiana. Next base: position 3,371 of record JAODAL010041493.1, on the reverse strand, counting down.
TTTTTCATCTTCACTGCTGTCCTCCTCAACGGTCTTGGTATGCAGAGGCTGACCCCTCACAACATGACCTCCCATGCACTCTCCACATTTATACTTTGCCGCACATTTATACTTTGCAGGGGATATTGGCCCCATTTCTTCGCTGCCAAGTAGCTGCTGACTGTCCTCCTCAAATTGTTCATCCTCGCTGTATAGTGGTGCTGAGCCCAGACCACATAGTAGATCTTTGGCTGAGGGAACTGGATGGGACAGAGGCGGGTTGAGGTCCGGTGAGGGCCGCTGACCCGCTCCCGGGCCATGCCAACTAAGGGTTGTGTCTGACGTTCCCACGACTCTTGGCTGGGGTTGTCAGATGTCATCTGGGAGGAAGTGGTTGACCTAGTCAACCAATCAAGAACCATTGGGTTGCTGAACACACGGCCGCTAGATGACACAGGCAGTTCTGGCCTCACCAAGTGACCCCTGCTGCGACGTCCCCTTGCTGTGCTGCGACCTGGGCCTGCTCCAGGAATGTTTGTGCCACTGCCACTCGCATTTGAAGAGCCTGCCACCTCTCTGTCTGACATACTGTTTGTTCTAAAATGTACAGACTCTGTTTAATGAAGATATCTGTAGATGATAAATACACACTCTGTATTTGACTCCAAATGAACCCACTAACAAGCTTGGTTTACCCTTGGATATAAATTGCGCTCAACAAATGGCCAGGAAAAATTGACTTGTATGTGCCGTTTAAAAACACTGTTTATTTTACTGAATAGAAAAGTGCAAACAGGCTTAATTAACCTTAGGATATGAATTATGCTACAGGCAAAATTTCTTCTTTGGCGGTGAAAAAAGACCGTTTCTTTTAGTGACCACAACAGCAGAAAAAACGCATAATTAACCCTTGGATCTAAATTGCGCAAAAGAAATGAGGTGCCAAAAATTACCAGCAATGTAGCGTGTTAGAGCGACGTGTATTTTACTGACCACAACAGCAGAAAAATGCGTAATTAACCTTCGGATATGATTTATGCTACAGGCAAAATTTCTTCTTTGCCATTGAAAAACAGCGTTTCTTTTAGTGACCACAACAGCAGAAAAACGCTTAATTAACCCTTGAATCTAAATTGCGCAAAAGAAATGAGGTGCCAAAAACTACCAGCTATGTAGCGTGTTAAAACGACGTGTATTTTTACTGAGCACAACAGCAGAATACGGTAATTAACCTTCGGATGGTGAATTATGCTACAGGCAAAATTTTCTTCTTTGGCTTTGAAAAACACAGTTTCTTTTAGTGACCACAACAGCAGAAAAACGCTTAATTAACCCTTGGATCTAAATTGCGCAAAAGAAATGAGCAGCCAAAAATTAAGTGGTATTTGGATTGTAAAAACGCTGTTTCTTTAACTGAATACAACAGCAACAACAGGCTTAGATAACCCTTGGATATTCAGTGTGCTCAAGAACTGAGCAGATAGCAATAAAATGTATATGCAGCTGAATTGGACGCACACTGGACTTCAATTCCAATACCCCATAAAATCAAAATGTAAGAGAAGCAGTCTCTGAGACAAGCTGTGACACCCCCCAAAAATCGCTGTATAAAAGTTAGTTCTTTTGTGTGAGATCTCAGCAGCTTCACTACACAGCACAGTGACAAACGCCAAAAAAGATAAACCCAACAACCTATCCACATAAAACCAAATAAATTTTATTGAAACAACAAATAATATCAACACAATAGAATAATCAATATATAACTAAAAGGTGACATGCAAAGGACACACAACTACCACCCAGGTACTGACATGCTGGTAAATAATCCAACAATAATGATAAATGATATAAATCAAATAATAAATAAATTATACAAATCAAAGCATACAGACAGGTAGTTGTGTGTGGTGCTACCTCCGGGTCTGTATGCTTTGATTTGTATAATTTATTTATTATTTGATTTAAATCATTTATCATTATTGTTGTATTATTTACCAGCATGTCAGTACCTGGGTGGTAGTTGTGTGTCCTTTGCATGTCACCTTTTAGTTATATATTGATTATTCTATTGTGTTGATTTTATTTGTTGTTTCAATAAAATTTATTTGGTTTTATGTGGATAGGTTGTTGGGTTGATCTTTTTTGGCATTAGTATTTAGGTTTTGTTCCTACCTATCATTTATTTTGCTTTTTTGTTGGCGTTGTTGTTATAGGTGATACATTGTAGTTATCCAAATGGATTTTCGCTCGAAGGAAGCGGTTTGGCTTTCAGAGGCCAGTGCAATTTTTGGTGGTGCTTTGGACACATCAGAATCAGAGGATGTTACATTAAAGGAGATGAAAGTAAAACTTAAAAATATGTTACATCGCAGAACAAAGATTTGGTGGAATCAATTTTCATTAACAAGTTATTTGTCTAAAGGTTTAATTCCTCGAGGATTAAGGATTCAGATTTTTCCGTCATATGGCTTTAATGATGAGGCATTTTGCTCCAAGTGGGAGGAAGCCTGCTCTATTTGTTCTCGTTCTTTGACACAGTTAATTATTGATCTTAATATGCGATCGTTGGAGGATCTTATGAAAGAGATTGCCGAAGTTGAGAAACAGCTTGTGGAAGCGTTGTCATCAGATGCTTGGTTATTATATAAGAAGGAGCTAGATGATTTATCAAAAAATTGGGAGAAACAAATTAAAAGTGTAAAAACAAAGAAATTCCAACGGGATTTATCAGATGTTCAAAACAATAGGATCTATAAATGGCGTCAGAAGAGACTGCCTGAGAGAAATCGTTCAATGTCCATGTCTTCTAGTAGTATGGGTTCTACATCTTCAAACACTTCAGGGAGAAGTTACTCTAAGAGAAAAAACTTTTCAGTGAATAAATCTTCAAGGAAAAAACCAATGGTGGAACCAGGTGCGAGTGGAACATCAAGGTCCACTTTACAGGTAGTGAATCTTTCTGATATTGCTCTTTCTGATGCACAATTGAGTGTGTTGAGTAGGGGATTGACCTTTTCCCCTTCATCAAAATTTGATCTTTTCACAGGAGTAAAGGATTTGCACCTCTTTGCACGCAAATTGGTTTTTTAAAAAAAAATCTTTCATCAGGACTCCATCTCGGAATTTTTTCCATCAGTCCAGGAATGTGAAGCAGTAAAAATTTTGGAGAGTCTAATGGACGACATGAGTGAGGAAAAACAAGGTAAGTTTCCTTCTTCTCTGTGTCCGTCATCGAAGAAATACCCTCCTTTGAATCTTTATCCTAATGTCAAACTCTTTGTGGATTTGGTTGAGAAGGAATTTTGTAAGATAGATCCTCATGTTGTTCATGATAACTGTACCAAAAAAAAGAAAGTTTTTCGTGATCTTTAAAAAAAAAGGACATGTAT
>JAODAL010041492.1:0-35822 GCA_025379985.1 Phyllomedusa bahiana | reverse complement strand
TTGGGTTTAAAAATGAATTCGTGTAGACAATGCTCTGTGAGCAAAACACCCTTGACTTAGACTGATCATTTACATAGTCAGTCCTGCCCTCTTTGAAAAGGGGGGGACAATGTATAAGTGTAACAATGCTCTGTGAGTTAAACAGTTGGACTCCAGACTGATACTTGTACTACGGCAGTGGCCCCGTTTACCGCTGGAAATTGAACAGTTGTATTATCTAGAAAATGCGCGGACTCGCGTAAATTGTACATAGCCAGTCCTGACCTCTTGAGAATTTTAGAAAAACTTTTCCCAGTGTAGACAAGCTTGTGGTAAAACAGCTTGGATGACTGACACCATTGTAATAGCTAGCCTTTCCCCGGGGAGAATGGAAAAAAAATATGTATCCAGTCTAGACAATGCTCTGCTCTAATTCTGAAGCATCTTCTCTAATATCATTGGTCTCAGAAAATGTTGTTTTTAAGATTTTATTCTTTTAAAAGTAGTAAAACATTAAAAAAAATCTATCCACATTTGGAATTGCCTAAATGGTACCGACCCCGCAGAACACAGATATCCTGCATTTAAACCCTAAGGTGAACTCCTTAAAAAAAACCCCGCACAAACATTACTTTTGGGTTTATGGGTAAAAAAATATATATATATATTTTTTTTGCATTTCTCAGTATATTCTATGGTAAGATCAATGATACCATTAAAAACGAGCTCTTGATAATTCATTGCTATGGCTGTAAAAAATAAAACAAGTTATGGCTCTTAAAAGGCGAGGTAGAAAAAACTAAAAGCGAATATACAAAACTTGTTGCGTCACTACGGGGTTAAAAAAATGTCTTGATCAGGGAATGATCAAAAACGGAATAAAATTTTTTAAAAACGTTGAAACTTGCTTTGCCCCAGTGCAGCCGCTTCTGGTGGTCCCGCCGATCACGCCACGTTATGGTGCTCCAGCTGATCACGCCACTTTATGGTGCTCCCGCGTTAAAGCCCTTTATGGGGCCCCCGCCGATCAGCCACGTTATGGTCTCCCCCCGGGGATCACGCCCGCTATGGTGCTCCGCCGTTTCACGCCGCTATGGTGCTCCCCCGCCATAACGCCAATTTATTTTTTTGCTCCCCGGGGGGCCGGGATCATTTGGGCCACGTTGCGCTGCAGCCGATCACGCCACGTTATGGTGCTCCCGCCCATCACGCCACGTTATGGTGCTCCCGCCCCTCACGCCATGTTATGGTGCTCCCGCCCATCACGCCACGTTATGGTGCTCCCGCCCATCACGCCAATTATGGTGCTCCCGCCGATCATGCCACGTTGCGCTGCAGCCGATCACGCCACGTTGTGGTGCTCCCGCCGATCACGCCACGTTGCGCTGCAGCCAATCACTTCCTGTATTAGCAGCAGTGAATGGCTGCAGCACGTGACTAATTAACGCAATGTCATTGATTGAGAGCAGAAGCAGTGCAAGTTTCAAAGGTGAGTTAAGATTTTTTCTTTTTCTTTTTTAACCCCTTAAGCCGAACGCCTGAAAAAGTAGTTAATGACCAGAACATTTTTTTGTTTTCCCTCCTTGCCTTTCAACAGTTGTAACTTTTTTATTTTTTAAAATGATGCAGTTTATGAGGCCTCGTTTTATTTGAGAAAAGTTGTACTTTATGGGGGAATAGTTTAAGTTCACCTATAAATAATTGCAGAATTTTTTTTTATTTTTTAAAAAAATTTTGGGGGTTTATTTATTATTTTTTTTACACCACTCACATTTCACACTTAATAACTTGTTAGATTAATTCTACAGGTTATTACAGTTGTGTGGATACCAAATATGTGTAGGTGTTTTTATGCGTGTAACTTATGCACAATTATTTTGTATTAAATATTTTTATTTTATTATTTTTTTTTTATTCTTTTATTTTACACTTTTTACATTTTTTTTTTACTCCCATGAAGGGAAAACTGTAACATTTTTTTTTTTTTTTTTACACTTAATAATGTATTTAGCATATTCAAAATATGCTAATTTCATTCTAATCTGTGTCAGTCTGACACAGGCAGTGATTAGGACAGCACAGTCTGTCTGGTCACTGGCTTAGTACACAGACAGCTTGGGCCATCTAGGTCCCCAGAGCTGACAGTGCAGCCGTTCCCGGGCTCTGTCTGGGGCACTGGGTGTTCCGATCACCCCCCCAGAGCAGGGGATTCCTTTGATTGCGCTGCGGTAACGCACCGCCGCCAATTTAAGGGTTAAAGCACGGGTTGCGGAGGTTTTCTCGCTCCCCGGTGCTCGCAGGACATGCTCTGGGATCGGGGCTGTGTAGTACAGCTCCGATCCCAATGCAATTGCAGCGCCAGGCGCCGCAAACCCCGATGTCTGCAGCGACGTCAAAAGTCGGCGGGCGGTCATTAAGGGGTTAAACTCTGACCAGCTGACCAGCAGTTTGTTTTTTTTTTTAAAGAATGGACAAACGGCTTCGGGATGCAGCTATTTTTGGATTCTTTCTTTTCACTTTTTCTTTCCCGCCGTTCATGAGCCATCATTTTTTTACTTTTACATAACTGTACGATGGCTTGTTTTTTGCAGGAGAAGATGTACTTTGTAATGATGCCAATGACCATATACCCCCAAAATTCTATGTTGAACTTGGATGAACTTGATATTTAAGGTTTGTGTCATGTTTCAGTACTTTTAAAAAACTAAAACCTTTTACTATTCTTTAAAATGTGACCGATAACTTTTTTGTTTTTCAGTCGATGGACCCGAGCGAGGGCTCGTATTTTGCGGGCTGTAGAGTCGTTTTTGTTGGTACCATGTGGAGATACATGTGATGGTTTGGTCACTTCTTATTCCAATTTTTTTTAACCCAAAATGACCCAATCATTTTTTTCTCTTCTACATAGTTCACAATAGTGGATAAATGTTATTATATTTAATTTCAATACATCTTAATAGACTTTAATAAACCCGGTAATATCAATTATGTTTAATTTTTTTTTTAAAAAAAAAAAGAGAAAAGAGGAGTGTTTTGGGCGTTTAATAATCATTTTTTTTTTTAAATTTAAAAAAAATTGCTTGTACTATATATGGCAGTAGGGATGTATCTAACAGCCGTCACTTATGGAGAGGGCTCGGCCCACTCGACCCCCTTCATGTAGTACAGCTACGTCCATTTGAGAGAAGGGGGTTTTTACTTTTATTCCACCATAGATTTTTTTAAAAAGCTAAAACTTCCCATAATTCTCTCCTTGTGCACAGTCAGGATTTAGTCCAGGACATCAGTGATAAATTATCCCTTACCTCCCAGCCACACAAAGTCGTTGACAGCTCGCAGGAGCTCCACCGCCATGTGGTAGTGGATGAGGGCGTCTTGGAGCATGCCGGCCTGCAGGCTCAGGTCCCCCACGTGTTTGCGCATGCGCCCCTGGCAGCGCTTCTTATAATGCCTGTAGAGGAAAACAACCAATTACACACACGTACAACACGAAGGATCTGTAGGAGCCGGTGGTAAAGATGTGGATTGGAGCGGCCCCTCAGCTTATAAGCAACCCAAATTCCTGTAGGCTCAGGTCCTCTAAGTGTTTGCGCATGCGTCCCAAATGTCTGTAGATGAAAAAAAGTATGACTAGTTACACGTGTACAACATGGAGAATCTGTAGGAGACAGGGGTATGGATATAAAGCAGTGCGGCCTCCAGATTAGAGGATACCCCAAATGCCTGCAGTAACTTGACCTGCAGGCTCAGGACCCCAATGTGTTTGCGCATGCGCCCCTAATGTTTGTAGATCGAAAAACAGCCAGTTACAAGTGTACAACATGAAAAATCTGTAGGAGTCATTGGTAAAGATGTGGGGGCGATGTGGCTCCGCAGCTTAGAAGCTAGACTGGAAACCAGCAGCATCCTGATCTGAAGGTTTAGGTCCACCACGTGTTTGCGCATGCGCCCTGACAACATTTTTCTTACAATTCTCGAAGATGAAAAGCAGCCTGACCGGTTACAACATGCAGAACATGGAAAATCTATAAAAAAAAATCAGTGGTAAAAATGCAGGGCGGTGTGGCCCACAGCTTAGCAGCTACCCTGGATACCTGCAGACTCAGGTTTCCGATGTGTTTGCGCATGCGCCCCTGGCAGCACTTTTCAGAATGCCTGAAGATAGAAAAAAGCACGACCAGTTACATATACACAAGGAAAATCTGTAGGAGCCAGTGGTAAAGAAGTAGAGGTAATGTGGCCCCACAGCTTAGAGGCTACTCTGGATACCAGCAGCATTCCAGCCTGAAGGATAAAGTCACCCATGTGTTTGCGCATGCGCAACTGGTAGCATTTCTTATAATTCCCGAAGATGAAAAAAGCCTGACTGGCTACAACGTGTAGAACATGGAAAATGTAGACAAATCAGTGGTAAAGATGAGAAGCAGTGTGGTCCCACAGCTCAGAAGCTAAACTGGATACCTGCAGAATCAGCTCCCAGACATGTTTGCGCATGCGCCCCTGGCAGCACTTTTCATAATGCCTGAAGACAGAAAACAGCACGACCAGTTATATTTAAACATAGAAAATCTGTAGGAGCCAGTGGTAAAGAAGTAGAGGTACTGTGGCCCCGCAGCTTAGTAGCTACCCCGGATAGCAGCAGAAACCCGGCCTGGAGGATGTTGCCCACGTGTTTGCACATGCGCAACTGCCTGCATTTCTTCTAATTCCCAAGACCGGCTACAACGTGTAGAAAATTCAACACTTAGAAAAATCAGTGGTATAGATGAGAAGCAGTGTGGCCCCACAGCTCAGAAGCTGCCCTGGAAATCTGCAGGATCAGGTCCCCAACATGTTTGCGCATGCGCCCCTGGCAATGCTTCTTGTAACGCCTGGAGATGAAAGATAGCATGAGCAGTTACAACATGAAGAACGTGTAGGAGTCTGTGATATAGATGTAAGGTGGGATGGCACTGCAGCTCAGAAGCTAGCCCACACAAGGGTAAGGGTGCACGACATGTCGTGTGGTGCTCCTCTTGTGTGTGGTCAGTTTGGACATCTCCCACGGTCCCGTCTAATCCCTCCCTGGTGGGGATTCTCTATATCTGTCCCCATCCTGTCTTGAGTCCTAGCTGCCCCTTTATGTGTGTCATAATCACTGATTAAGGGCAATACACTACGTGGAAATCCCTAAAGAAGCATTTATGCTATCTATCATACATGAAAAAACTTTGAGACTCTCGGTTCACATATTTTGATCAAAAAATGCTTAACCTGCCCACGACTTTCAAGGTGATCTCAAGTCGGGCAGTCCTATGCTATCTTTACCTCTCAATAGAGCCAAATCCAGGCCTCTCACTGGGTCAACCGACCTCCATTATCCAGAGAGAAAGAAAATAAAAAAACACCAAACCTGCAAGCTGCACTCTTATAACAGCCTGTGAAAGTGGGCGTGGTGCAGAAAATCAAAATGGAGGCACCCCTTCCTCCCCATATAGATTAAAAACAATATACGGCAAATAGAACGTATGGTTCTGCACAAAAAAACATTTCTGAAAAAACAATATGCAAACCTGGGTGCCACTGGAAGGGTTGCGGCATATATATATTATATATATATTATATATATATATATATATATTTATATATATATATATATTATTATATATATATATATACACCATGGTAGTGGTGTGCGTTTATATATATATATATATATATTTATATATATATATATTTATATTTATATATATATATATATACACTCACCGGCCACTTTATTAGGTACAAACCCTGCTTGTAACGGGTTGGACACCCCTTTTGCCTTCAGAACTGCCTCAATTCTTCGTGGCATAGATTCAACAAGGTGTTGCACGATGCTCAATTGGTACCAAGGGGCCCGAAGAGTGCCAAGAAAATATTCCCCACACCATGACCCCACCACCCCCACCCTAAAACCGTGATAAAAAGGCGGGGTTGGATCCATGTTTCCCTTTGTTTTTGAGGCAAAATTTTGGGCCCCTACCTCCAAAGGTCCCCGGCGGGAAATCGAAAAACTTCATCAGGACAGGCAACGGTTTTTTTCTTCTACGGGCCCAAATTTAAATTGGAGCTTGGGAAATTGGACCCTCAGTTTCCCTGTTCTTGGCTGAAAAGGAGTGGACCCGGTGTGGTTTTCTGTTTTAAGCCCATCTGCCCCCAAAGTTCCCCGTACTGTGCTTTCAGGTTGATCTTCTTCCTCCCTTGGTTTAAAAACAGGGTGGCTTTTAAAGTCACTTTTCCCTTTTTTCCCTATCAGCTCGGAACCAGTTCCCCTTTTCCCCTTTTTTGCCCCCTGGCTTTCAAAAGGGATTTTGCCCCCAGGAACTGCCGTTTAATGGATGTTTTTTTTTTTCGGACCATTCTCTGAAAACCCTGGGAGATGGTTTTTGCGTGAAAACCCCAGGGTTTCAGAAAGTTTTTGAAAAAATCAAAACCAGCCCCTTTGGCCCAAAAAACCTTTGCCCGTTAAAAGGGCCCTCAAAATCACCTTTTTTTCCCCTTTATGATGCTCGTTTGGGAAAAATGCAGGAGTTTTGTCTTGACCTGTCTACATGCCTTTTGCATGAGTTGCCCCATGTGTTTGGTGATTAAAAATTTAAGTGTTAAGGCTTTTTGGAAAAGGTGAACCTAATAAAGTGGGGGGTAAAGTAAAAATATATATATTATTATATATATTATACCCCCAAAATACCAGCAGCCAAAAGGGCTGCAAAAGGGGCAGTTTGGGAGGTTTGGTGTTTTTTTTTTTTTTTCCCTTCTTGGTAACGGGGTCGGTTGACCCAGTGAGAGGCCGGGGGATTTGGCTCTTTTTTAAAAAGGAGGTAACCCCCAGATAGGAAAGGACCCACCCTTTTTGACCTTGGGAAAAATCCCCTTTTTTTAAATGGGGGCTGCCCCCGAGCAGGATGAAAATTTGGCAAAAACAAAGGGGTTTTTTCCCAAAAAATCAAACTGTTATCAAAAACGCAGCTCCCGGGGGTTTTGGGGGGCGGGAAAAACCCGGCATTTTGGGGGGAGGACAGGTTTCGGGGAAAGGGGGCACCCCCCGGGGTTTTTAAAAGGGAAGGGGAGAGGGGGCCCAAAATTTGGGGGTCCTTAAGTAGTCCGGGGATTTGGCAGGGGGGAATAAGGGGGAGTTTGGGCCCTTTCGGGTTTTGGTTTTGGAGCGGGGCTAAAAGGTTCCAAATTTTTTTCGGGGTACCCTCCTTTTAATAAGTTTATTTAAAAAGGGCGTAAGGAGTGGGGGCCCCAAAAATTCTGGGGTTGGGTTAAAGGCTGAACTCGGGAACCATTCGGATAAGTTTTTTAAAAGGAAAGAGAGCTTCGGGGTGCGGGGACATAAAAAGGGTTCTTTAGGATCGGGCAAAAGGATTCCAAATCCCCCCAAAAAATTAACGGGGAGAAAAACGGGAATCCAGGTGCAAAAAGTTTTACAGGGGGCCAGACAGAAATTCCATCATTTTTTGGGGTTAACTCGGTTTATACAAAAATTTTGGGGTTTGACCCAATTAACAGTAAGTGAAGTTCTGGGGGGATAATAACGGAGGAAAAAATCAGGTCAGTACAGGAAAAGAAATGTATTTTACAGTAAAGCCCCAAGCAGAATGGGTGTGTGGCGGGCCCCTGCGTAAAATTACGGGAAATTGTAATCGGATCAGTACAGGATAAGAAAATTGTATGAAAGTGATGCCCGCAGAATATTGAGTGCACCTGCAGTATTATCATGGATGAAAAATCAGGTTTTCATTACGGGAAAAGAAATGTTTTGTACAGTGACCTGCCCCCATTTAGATAGTGAGTGCAGCTTGGAGGAAAAACTACTGGATGAAAATCTGGGTTCAGTACGGTTTAAAGTAATTTGTATTTCCCAGTGATTTGCACCAGCAGAATAGTGAGTGCGGTCTGGGGGAAATAATCAGGGGTGAAACCCTAAGGATCAGTTGGAAGGTTAAGTTTTTTTATTTTACAGTGACTCCCACCAGCGAATAGGGGATTTGCAGCTCTCGGAGTATATACAGGATGTAACTCAGGATCATTTGCGGATAAATTTAATGTTGTACAGTGCTGCACCAGCAGAATAGTAAGTCCCAGGTTTTGGGGATAATACAGGATGAAAACTCAGGATCGAAACCAGGAAAAAGTAATTTATGTACAAGGACTGCCCACCCATTTTTGTGAGCGCAGCTCTGAGGATAATAAAGGATGTAACGGATCGTAATGTAAGACAAATTTGACTGCAAAAGGGGGGCAGATTTTTTGTGAGTCCCCGGGCCTATGGAGGGAATTAAATCCCCCAGGTTTGTAAGGGATCAGGAAAAAAAAGGTTACCCAGGAATAAGTAATTGTATGTAAAAGGTGAGCCACCTGAATAGTGAGGAGTTTGGGGGATAAAATTTACAGGATGTAATCGGGATCGTACGGTTAAGTAAATGTAGGTAAACAGGATGCCCCAGCAAAACCAGTGGGGCCCCACCCTTCTGGGGGGATAATACAGGATGAAAACCCCCGGGCCGTACAGGATAAGTTTTTTAATGTAAACAGTGACGGGCACCAGCAGAATAGTGAGTCAGTTTGGGAAAAAAGGTTTTAATTGAAGGGACGAAAGTTTACAGGTCCGGAAAAACCCGGATAAAAAAAATGTATGTAACAAATTGAACGGGCCACCAGCGTTTGTGAGTGAGTTTCTGGAGGTAATACGGGAAAGTAACTCGGAAATCAGACGGGAAATAAGAAATTTGTATGTACAGTGTTTGCACCAGCAGAATTGGGGAGTGCAGTTTTGGGGGAAAAATAAATTAACCGGACCTGTAAAATTAAAAGGATAAAGAACAGGATCATTTTTAAAAGGAAAAAATGGTACCAGGTGGAATTGCCCCCCCAGCAGAATAGGGGATTTCAGTTTTGGAGTATAATACGGGGATTTTAAAATCAGGTTTAGTACAGGCTAAGTAATGAAATGTAACGGGGCTGACAGCCAAACACCCCGGAATCGTGGTGTGTTGGGTGTTTTTTAAAATTAGGATTTTTAACTAAAGGGATAGTACAGGATAAGGGTAAAGGGGTTTGGGTAAAATGGATGCACGGGCAGAAAAAGTAATTTTGCAGAATTTCCCGGGTTTTTTTAATTACGGGTTGTAATCAGGATCAGAAACGGGGAAAGTAAATGTATGAAACAGGGACTGCCCCAGCAGAATAGTGATTTTGAGCTCTGGGGAAAAATTACGGGATGTAATTTCCAGGATCAGTCCGGGGTAAGTAATGTATGAAACAGAAGGTGTTTTGGGAATCCCAGATAGGTGATTTTCGGGGCCCCTGGGAAGAAAATGATAAAGGGGGATGTAACAGGAAAAAAGTTTCTGGATTTAATCAATTTTAATTTACAAAATGGGAAAAAAACCTGCTTCCCAGCAAAATATTTGAGGGGCTGCTCTGGGGGGAAAATACGGGGTTTGTAATTTCAGGATCGGAAAGGGATAAGTAATGTTTTTTACACAGGGGATTTGCCCAGCAGAATAGGGGACTCCCGCCTCTGGAGTAAAATTACAGGATTTTAAATCAGGTTTCAGTACAGGAGAAGAAATGTATTGTCACCAGGGGGGGACCCCCAAAACCGGGGCCGGGAAAATTAGTGAGTGCAGCGCGGGAGGATAAAAAACAGGTTTGGTAATCGGGGACCCAGTACAGGAAAGTAATGTATTTTACAGTGACGCAACCAGCGAAAGTGAGTGCGTTTTGGATTTTAAAAATACAGGATGAAAACCCCAGGTTAGTACAGGATAATTTTGGGTTTTGTAACAGTAATGCCCCAAAGAAAGAATAGTGAGTGCAGCCTGGGGATAAAAGGGAAAGGGGGAAAACTCGGGATCAGTCCCGGAAAAGTAATGTATGTACAGGTGCCCCCCCGGCCCCAACCCACCCGGGGTTTAGGGGTTTTTTTGGCCAAAGGCTCTGGAGGTTAAAAAATCAGGTTGAAACCTCAGGGATCATTTAAGGAAAAGTTAATTTTAGGGTTACACAGTGACGGGCACCGGGCAGAATAGTGATATTGGGGCTTGGAAAAAAGGATAATACGGGAATGTAAATTTTTTCCAAGGAAATTTTACCCAGGTTTTAAAAGGGTAATTTATTTTACACAGTGACGCACCGCAGAAAAGGTTGAGTGCAGCTCTGGAGTATAAATAACGGGGTTTGTAACTCAGGATCGTACGGGGAAAAATTTAAGGGTATGAACACATGCTGCCCCCCCCCCCACCCCAAATAGTGGTGCGGGTTCTGGAAAAATGGATGTAACTAGGACAGAAACAGGAAAAAGTAATGAAATGTACCAGTGACGCACCAGCAGAATGTGAGTGCAGGCTCTGGGGAAATAATACGGGATTTTAAACCAGGTTTCAGAAAAAGGAAAAAGTAATTGTATGTAAAAGTGAATGCCCCGGCCCAGAATAGTGAGTGCGCCCCTGGGGGTAAAAATACAGGATGAAACCCAGGATCGTCAGGAAAAAGTAAGTATATACAAAAGTGGGGGGGCACCAGCAAAATTAGTGAGGGCAGCTTTGGAAAGAAATTAATAAGGATGTAAATTCCGGAAATAAAGGAAAACAGGATAAGTTAATTTAAAAATGGGTTACACAGTGGGAGGGGGCACAAGCAGAAATTGTAAAGGCACTCGGGAAATTTAAAAATACGGGGAGTTAATCAGGATCATTTACAGGTAAGTAATGAAAAAGGGGTCCCCACAGAATGGGGACCGCCAAACCGGAGAATTTTTTGGCCCTTCCAGTCTGGGTTTTTTTTAAACGGGAAAATGTAACCCCGGGTTTTAAAAGTTTCGGGGTTTTTAAAGTAATTTTGGGTAAGTAAACTGCAACGAGCAAAATTGGTGAGCGCAGTTTTTTGGGGATAATAAAGGATGTAACTCGGGGGTTCAGTCCAGGATAAGTAAAGTATGTAAAAAGTGACTGCCCCACAAAATTGGTGATGGGGCTTTTGGGAGGATAAATTACAGGGATGTAATCGGGGCCCGTACGGATTTTTTAATTTTAGGGAAACATTTGCTGCCCGCAAATTAGGGGGAAATGCAGCTCGCAGTGCAATTTGATTAAGAAAGGCCTTTTCCCAATCCTGTTGTCTGGATCTGGGCCCCCACAAAATCTTTCTTCTTTTAACGGCAAATAGAGAGCGGGATCTTTCCCGTTTCTTCCGGGTTCTGCCCAAGTTTTTTGGTTCCCCAAATTTCCCGGTGAAAAGGAAAAGGACGGGGTTAAAGCCCTTTCCCCCCCTTCCCCAGCGACCCGCAGGTCTTTTGTGGGGTTTACAGCCCACTTCGGAGGGGAATTTTTTTGGCCAGTTCCCTACTTCAACCCAAAACACAAGAGTCGGGAGTAAAAAGGGTGGAGCTTTTAAGATTTTCCTTGTTCTGCTGGGAATTTCCTCATTTAGGGGGGAAACGGGGTCTTTGGGGAGGCCGCCCCTGGGCCAAACACGATGGGGCCGTCCACCTTCGGGGGTCGGGAAAGTCTCCCCAGTCGTTGTTCTCCACCGAGTACTGATGGCGGTAACGGACGTACAAGGCGCGCTGCGAGCTGCTGACGGTCACTTGGGACACGGAGGAAATGCGTTTGTAGATCCTGAAGAAATTCTCACTTTTCATGACCCCAACGTACTGGACGACCACCAGGAGGGTCTGGTGGTCCTCGGCGAAATTGATGTAGTCTGGGAAATCATTTTTGCTGCGTGGTGATCCAAAGGGAAAATTTAAGAAGGGGCCTGTGGTCATTCGGGGTTTAGGATGTAGAGAGGGAACGGGGGATCGGGGGGGGCCAGGGGGAAGTCCCAGGGGGGGGGACCGGGGCAAGCGGGGGTGCCGGGGAAAGCCGGGGGCAAGGGGGAGTCCCAAAGGGAGGGGGGGGAAAAGAAGGAAGCCCAGTGGTTGTGTTTATTTGGGGACGAGGGCGAGCTGAGGCCCAGGGGGATGGGGACCAGAGGCAGCCAGGAGGGATGGGGGCAAGGCGAGCCAAAGCCTGGGGAATGGGGGCCAAAAGTGGCCCAGGGCAAGGCGAGCCAAGGCCTGGGGTCCAGAGGCGGCCCATGTGGAATGGGGACCAGAGGCGGCCCGAGAGGATAAGGACGGAGATTAGAGGCGGCCCGAGAGGAAGAGGACGGAGGTCAGAGGCGGCCCGAGAGGAAGAGGACGGAGGTCAGAGGCGGCCCGGGGGGATGGGGACGGAGGTCAGAGGCGGCCGGAGGGGATGGGGACGGAGGTCAGAGTCGGCCTGAGGGGATGGGGACGGAGGTCAGAGGCGGCCTGTGGGGATGGGGACGGAGGTCAGAGGCGGCCTGAGGGGATGGGGACGGAGGTCAGAGTCGACCCGCGGGGATGGGGACGGAGGTCAGAGTCGGCCCAGGAGACCTAAAAGCTAGTAAGTAATGTAGATCTACACCAAGCCAAGACAGGGTAGGGCCCTGAGCACTGGGCTATAGGGCCACACCATACTCCAGCTATAATGGACCTGCATATTGCAAAACACCTTCTAAAAGATTGGCCCTGAGATACACATATATGTGGTTTCAGGGGCCCTGAATCGTAACAGGCTCAAAATATACAGGCCCCCATATGAGCCACAGGGCTTCCTGGTGTAGGACTTTTAGCCCCACAAATCATACCAGGAGTCACATGATATGACTGACACATGTTGTGTGGCCCCTATACAAAGAAGTGACTGCTTGGAGGAAGGTACATTAAATCCATATTCAGCCATATACTATGGGGCCCCGACGCCTGTCCGACTGGTCCATAAAAGATCACACGTAGTTGTGGCTGTATGACTTAGACTGCTGCCCCCTTTATAAGGCCACACAGTGCACTTAGGAGAGGGGGTCTTATAATGATACTATCAAATGGGCCCTTAGCCAAGAATGATAGGGGCCCGGACCCCAGCTGTGCATGTAAAGATGTACTGTCTTTATATAGACAGGGGCTGAGGAGGGTGCTGATTACAACTAATAGAATGTATCAATACACATGAGGCCCCCACAATGCAGTTGGAATATACATATAGTAGCCCAGTCACATTACATAGGGTCACAATGGTGATCACCTTACAAGTCATACATAAGTGTAAGGGCCACATGGGAGCACCAGGGCCCCAGATCCTGAATGTTACCGTGCACACAACACTCAGTAGCCCCTATGTATGTACCAGGTGAATGAGTCCTGCAGAGAACCAGGGACAAAACAATGACAGCAGTATTAGGCTTCAAATGTATGGATTATGGAGAGAGGCAGAGGGGCCCCTGAGAACACCCACACCAAAATCAGGCGCAGGCGCAATCTGAACAGCAGGGAGCTGATAACACACCGACAGCTGCCAATCACCCACCTGTCTCCCAGCTCCTCTCTTTTCACTCTGCAGAGCACTTCCTGCTTCCGAAGGAGGAGGAGCGGGTCGGACACGCCCACTACACAAGCAGTAGGGGGGGTTAATCGTATAAACGCAGCTCCCTCTCGGACCAGGGAAGATGGCGACCACTACCGACCACACTCACATATTTGATAACTAAAGCTTTATTAATCCGAAACTTAATATCTACACTTTAATACGCGGGACTAAGACACACTCAACCAGCTCCCCCTTAGAATGGCTACAATTGGTACGTTCCTCAGCGCGATGATTCGACGACTGCATTTCGCTCCCATCCTGTTGTTTTGATTTGGAGCCAATCGGATTGTAGCCGGGTGACGCGTCATCAGTTACCAGGACTGGTGAGGGCAGACTCAAATATTAGATAGGATAGATGCGGCGCTGAACTCTAGATGGCGCTGGAGATCAGTACAGGATGGGAACCGCGCTGGTGTGCGCTGTGTTTGCCGCCGCTTAGTGTGAACAGAGCTATAAGATCTACAAATATTATAATAATTATTTTTATTTATATTGCATACATATTCCTTCAAAAAAACACAGTAATATCTACTTACAGATCTGACACAAGGTGAGAGAGCCTTGGTCGCAAGAGCTTACAATCTATAAAGGTGTATGGGTGAGGAACCATGAACCTGGCGCCCGTCCAGACTGTCCGTCTATACACAGATAAGCGCCTGTGAGTGCTCAAGTGTAAGGAGCATCAGAAGTGTGTAACGGCTGGGTGGTGGACCCTCTGGACCACCGCAAGCGATGATAGGTAAGCCACGCCAGGGAGCGGAATCTAAGTAGCCCCCGGTTTTCACCAGAGCCCGCCACAAAGTGGGATGGACTTGCTGCGGCGTGAGGCTACCAGGTCGTTACCCGACGTGACTTGCTTGCGATGGCGGCCGAGGTGCAGCGTGGTACAGAGTCGTAGTCCAGGAATCGTAGTCGTGGGCAGGCCGTGAGGTCAGGGCAGGCGGCAATGATTCGTGGTCGTGGACAGGCAGGAAGGTCAGGGCAGACGGCAATAGTTCGTGGTCGTGGACAGCAGAGTCAGTGCAGGCGCAGGGTTCAGAGTCGAGAAACGTAGCAAGAGGTCTGGTACACGGTAAAGGCGAGATATGCTTGGAACGCTTTCTATAGGGCTCGGGGCAACATAGATCCAGCAAAGGAAGTCCCGCTGACGTCACCAATATATAGGGGCAGCACCTGGCAAGCAGCCAATTATTGGCGTGCCGGCCCTTTAACTATACGAGGAGGAGCGCGCGCGCGCTGGAGAGTGGGCAGAGGACGCCGACAGAGCAGGAACGAGGTCAGGTGAGTGACCGGAGCGAGCGCGCCAGCGGCCCGTCCCACGGCTAGCAGCGCCACCCGTCCCGGGCAGGGATCCCAGAGAGAGGGCACGGGTACGCCTGCGGCCCGCGGGCCGGAGCGCGGCGTCGCCCGCTACAAAGTGTATGTCTGAAAGTGAGAGGTTGCAAGTCAGGATCTTGGTAGTCCTGCTTGAGGAGACACAGTATTTCACAAAAGTGAGGACACCCCTCACATTATATGCAGCATCTCACTTAAGTCAGTACACCCCTCACATTTTTGGAAATATTTTAATATATCTTTTTATGGGACAACACTGAGGATCTGACACTTTGATACAATGTAAAGTAGTCAGTGCCCGGCTTGTATCACAGGGAAAATGTGGTGCCCTAAAAATAACTCATTACAGACATCAATGTCTAAACCACTGGCAACAAAAGTGAGTACACCCCTAAGTGACAACAAAATTGAGGACACCCCTAAGTGAAAATGGACACACTGGGCCCGATTTACTATTTTCCCTCCATGGTGTCATGTGACTCATTAGTGTTACAGGGTCTCAGGTATGAATGGGGGGCAGGTGTGTTACATTTGGTGTTGTTGCTCTACATGAAGATGGCCGAGGCTATGAGAAGATACCAACATGCTGACACTGAGCTGCAACGCGGGGGAAAAGACCATACAGAGGTTTAACAAGACAGGTTCCACTCAGAACAGGCCTCGCCATGGTCGACCACAGAAGCTGAGTGCACGAGCGCAGCGTCATATCCAGAGATGAGGGCTGCCAGCATTGCTGCAGAGGTTAAAGGGGTGGGGGGTCAGCCTGTCAGTGCTCAGACCATATGCCACACACTGCATCAAATTGGTCTGCATGGCTGTTGTCCCAGAAGGAGGTCTTCTAAAGATGATGCACAAGAAAACCTGCAAGCAGACTAAGGACATGTCAGACTAAGGACATGGATTACTGGAACCATGTCCTGTGCTCTGATGACACAAAGAGAAACTGACTTGGTTCAGATGGTGTCAGGTGTGTGTGGTGGCAACAAGGTGAGGAGTACAAAGACAAGTGTGTCTTGCTTACAGTCAAGCATGGTGGTGCATGTGTCATGGTTTGGGGCTGCATGAGTGCTGTTGGCTGTGGGGAGCTACAGTTCATTGAGGGAACCATGAATGCCTACATGTACTGTGACAAACTGAAGCCGAGCATGATCCCCTCCCTACTGGGCCACAGAGCAGTATCAAACATGATAACGACCTAAACACCTCCAAGACCCCCACTGCCTCGCTAAAGAAAATGAGGGCGAAGGTGCTGGACTGGCCGAGCGTCTCCAGACCTAAAGCCTACTGAGCATCTGTGGGGCCTCATCAAACGGAAGGTGGAGGAGCGCAAGGTCTCTAACATCCACCAGCTCCGTGATGTCGTCATGGAGGAGGGAAGAGGATTCAAATGGCTGCAACCTGTGAAGCTCCAGTGACCTACATGCCCAAAAGAGTTAAGGCAGTGCTGGAAAATAATGGCGGCCACACAAAATATTGACACTTTGGGCACAATTTGTCCATTTTCACTTAGGGGTGCACTCACTTTTGTCATCACTTAGGGGTTTACTCACTTTTGTCATCACTTAGGGGTGCACTCACTTTTGTCATCACTTAGGGGTGCACTCACTTTTGTCATCACTTAGGGGTGCACTCACTTTTGTCATCACTTAGGGGTTTACTCACTTTTGTCATCACTTAGGGGTGTACTCACTTTTGTCATCACTTAGGGGTGCACTCACTTTTGTCATCACTTAGGGGTTTACTCACTTTTGGTCCCAGCGGTTTAAACATTGATGACTGTGTTGAGTTACTTTGAGGGCACTAAATTTCCCCTGTGATACAAGCTGTGCACTGACTACTTTACATTGAATCAAAGTGTCAGATCCTCAGTGTTGTCCCCTGAAAATATATAATATAATATTTACAAAAATTTGGGGAGATGTACTCGCTTTGTGAGATACTATCAATACAATCTAGAAACACCGCTGTCTTCTCTGGGCCAAAGCTCATTGAACATGGATTGAGGCAAAATGGAAAACTGTTCTGTGTTACAGTAATCACACTTATACATTTTTTGATGGAAACCATGATTCCAGTGTCCTGCAGACTCAAGAAGAGAGGCACCACCCAGCTGGTTATCATTGCACAGAGCCTGCATCTATTGGTGCATATGTCATGAGCAGTTTATACATCCTGAAAGGCGCTATCCATGCTGAGCAGTATATTAAGGGTTTAGAAGAATATTTGCTCCCATCCTTACACTTGGGCTCCCTGCAATCCAGACCTTTTCCCAACAGAAAACATTTGGCGTGTTATGAAATGAAAAATTGGGTAAAGAAGACCCCGCAGAGCGGAGCAGAGAGGATCCTACATCAGATAAGGTTCCTCTCCCAAAACTCCAGCGATTGTCTCCTCAGTTCCCAGAGGTTTCCAAATTGTCATAAGGAGAAGAGGGGAGGCTACACAAAGGAGGACCAAGCTCTGGACCATCGGATGTGTTGCTGCCATCAGTTTCTAAATTAGTTACTTTTTTCATGAGATGGAAAGACATCTAATCTTCACCTTCTGATTTGTGCTCTATGTTCTGTTGTGGATAAAATACGTCGATAAGAGATTTCCAAATCAGCGCATTCTTGTTTTATTTGCATTTTACGGTGTCCCAACTTTTTTGAAATTATAGTTACTGAGAAACTGTTTAACTCATGGAACATTGGGGCAGATTTATCAATAGTGTCTTACTTTTAGATAGTGTAAAGTTAGACCAGACAGTCTTACAATGCACCACATGTAACATGGTGTTGATAAATCTGGCGCAGGTTAGAACTGTCTAGTCTAAGGTTGTACCATCTTTAAGTTGGCTTACTTTTATGCAGAATTTGGTCGCAGATTCAGGCACATATTTTGTCACATTTAAGTCACGCCCCTTCATACGAAACCACGCCCCCTTTACAAAGCCCAACCCCTTTGTCAGGCGAGGCGCAGAAGCACCTGAAATTGTCTAAAACACATAGTAAGGGCGCGTTCCCACGGCACAGGACAAATACCGGCCGGTTTGCAGGCCGGTATTTGTCCTGTTTTGCGGCCGTCCCCACAGCGCGGGGGGGGGGGGGGGCGGCTTTTCTCCGCGATGAGCAGAGAAAAGCCCTCCCCCTTCACATTGTGATGCACAGATTCTGTCCGGAAACCGGACTGAAGATTGTGCTATCACAATGTACTGTGGCTGGACCGCGGGTGGAAAAACCGCCGGACGGAAACCCGTGCAGTGGGGACAGTGGGGACTCCTGCACGGGTTTTCCATAGAGCACAATTGTGCTCATTTTCGGCCGGTTTTTCAGGCGGTCTGCAAAACCGCAAACCGGCCGAGAACCCGGCCGAAAACCCGTGCCGTGGGGACATGCCCTAAATGTGGCGAAAGCCTTGTTTTTGGTGCAAATTCAGACAGAATTCTGGTGCAACTGCCTTGATGAATCTGCCCCATTGTCTAGACTGGATACAATTTGTTTCTACCTTCAGCTGAGAGCAGGCTGTTTATCTCACAGAGTATTGTGTAGTTTAGATACAATTAGATACAATCCACTACTCAGCTGAGAGCAGAACTAAGGCTGCTTTCACACAGCAGAGTTTTGGTGCAGTTTTAACTGCTTTCCAATTATAACCAGCAGGTTTCTTTCAGGTGTCTAAATTGTTCAGAAAGGTGTTTCAGGTAAGTAACAAATGACTGTGTGTGAAGTCTTGTGGATACAATACATGAAATAACTTTGAGATTGTTAGTTCACATGTTTTGATCAAAAAATGCTTAAGCCACCCCTGGCTTACAACGGGATCTCAATGAGAAGTCTGAATTTGACTCTAGGTAAGAATAGACTAGGACCACCCGCCTTGAGATCCCGTTGTAAGCCGGGGAGGCTGAAGCATTTTTTTGATCAAAACATGTGAACTAAGAATCTCAAAGCTTTTTCATGTATTGTAGATAGCATAAATGCTACTTTAGAGGTTTCCATGTATTGTATAGTCTTGTGGATACAAACACACTAATTGATCACTCACTTTCCAAACAGTTTAGATAAGCGAAAAAAACTTTTAGATAATAATGTAGTGTAATTGGAGCGCAGTTAAAACTGCAACAAAACCGCACTGTGTGAAAGCACCTTAAGGCTATGCTCACACTGCTTATTGTGGTGCATATAGTAGGTGCCGCAATATGCCGTGTGTTTTGGAACCAGCGTGTAATTCCAGAGCATGGGGGGGGTGGGGGGTGGCACCATAGACATGCACTGTCTGCAGCGCGTAATCGCCGCTAACAATTGACATGTCAATTCTCCCCCCACGCGCACACTACGATCGTATTGTACGGGCGGGGAGACGTTGCATAATCCATAGTTCTCAAGGAGAGCTATAACTTACCGTAATTGCGGCGCGTATTTCACAGCATTTCAAGCACAATACGGAGTGAAATACACGTGCAATTATGCTATAAAGTAAGCCGTGTGAACATACCCTAATGGCATGTCCCCACTGCACGGGTTTTCCGACGGTTTTTCAGCCGGTTTGCGGTTTTTCAGACCGCCTGAAAAAACAGCCGAAAATGAGCACATTTGTGCTCTTTGGAAAACCCGTGCAGCAGTCCCCACTGCACGGGTTTGCCGCCGGCGATCCGGCGGTAAAACATTGAACATGTTCATTCTTCTGTCCGGTTTCTGGATGGAATATGAACAATTCAATGGGAGGAGAGAGGGCTGTTCTCCGCTCATCGCGAAGAAAAGCCGTCCCCCCCGCGGCCGTGGGGACGGCCGCAAAACCAGACAAGTACCGGCCGGCAAACCGGACGGTATTTGTCCACTGCCATAGGAACATGCCCTAAGTATGTACAACATATCATTCTGTAGTCCAGGCTGTTTAGCTCACAGAGCATTGTTAAGACTGGATACAATTGTCTCTGCTTCTCAGCTGAGAGCAGGACTAAGGGTGCTTTCACACGATGTGTTTTTTTGATGCGTTTTTTTTTTGCAGAAATGTATAGCATTTATTGCTGTGCCTTTCTGCACAAAAAAACGCATCAAAAAATGCGTCAAAAACGCACCGAGTGAAAGCACCCAAAAAGGGTTTTCCCCCATGGAAACGGGTTTTCCCCCGGGTTTTTTCCAAAACGATTTTCGGTTTTGAAAACCTCTGAAAACCCGGAAATGACCCCTTTTAAAATGGGCCCCGCAAGGGAAAAACCCCCCCAAACCGGGCCCCCACTGCAGGGTTTTTTTCGGCGGATGGGTTTTTTTAGCCCATTTTTTTTGGCCCATTTTGAAAAACTTTTGAAAATTGGGGTAAATTCTTTCTTCCCTGGTTTTGGGGCGGAATATAAACTTTTTAATATGAAGGGGGGGGGTTTTTTCCCCTGAAAATTGCGGGAGAAAACCCGGGTCCCCTGGGGCCCGTTTTTGTGCACGGCCCCCAAAAATTCGTGCAAATTCCCTTTTCCAAGGATTTCTGACCAGTTTTTTGCACTGTCCCGCTTTAAAGGGCCCCTTAACTTGTATGATGAAATCGGGGCTGGACCCTGGGCTTTTTTTATCTCACAGAGCTTTTGTTTTAGAAGGGAATACAATTGTCTCAAATTCTCAGCTGAGAACGGGAAAAAAAAACCGAGCTATTTTACGGGGTTTACACTGAATGCAGAGTGTTCTTAAATCGGATCTTTTTTTTATTGACTTATTCATTTTTAGGGTGTTTTCCCACACGGAAGCTTTTTTTGTTTTGGCATTTTTTGTGCAGGAAGGCCCAACAATTAATGCTGTACATTACTGCACAAAAAAAAAAAAACGCATCAAAAACGCTCCGTTGTTAAACAGTAAAAGTGTGTAATAAAAAACCAAAATTTCCCCAAAAGTAGAAAATGAGCAATATGAATACCCAAAAATTAAAACTCTACAGATATGGAAAAAGTTATAAAATAAATCATTCCCCATTGTGACAATATAAAAAGATCCAATAACCCCAGAAAAAAAAGGGGCCCCCTAAAACCCCCCTAACAAATAGAAAAAATTTAAAGTAATTTTTTTTGGAAAGCTTCCCCAAACCCCAAAAAATTCCCTCCCATGTCCATACTACTGCACTGCCCAGCAAAAGAAAAAGGGAGGAAGAAGGGAGACCTGGGGTGTCTAGCCAAGCACCCCAATTTTTTTCATATTTGGATAATGCCTTCCTTTTTACATATAAGTCCCCCAGTGGCGCCGCAGCCCAGGGTCCAGGCTGTGGGCCCCAAATGTCCCCGCCCCGTCCCTTTCTGCGCTCGGGGAGCATTGCGCCCGGTCTGCCGGGGGAGCTCGCTCCCCCCAGGCGACGGAATCATTGGCCATTCCCCCCCTGCTGCTTCTCTCCCCGGGTGGGCCCGGGCCCCCTGCGATCGTCCCCCCCTCCCAGGGTGCTTTCGCGCCCAGCCCCCTGAATTTAAAGGGACAAAACGCGCCGGGGAAATTGGGGGTTTTCCGGGGCTGAATCTATATAAGGGCTCCCCCTCTTCCTGTGCCTTATTTCCCATGCAGGAAAGCCTGCTTTAGTTTGGTTGCCAAAATCCCGGGGTTCCAGTTTTCCCCCGGCTTACTTTTTCTTGGGCCAAAGAACCTTCGCTGCCTGCCCCACCTCTTGGCCCCTTTCCCGACTTTCTGTTTGCCTTTGGGCTTTGGTATGCGTTTCACCTCGGCTGCCACCGCAAGCAAAATGTAACAGGGGGGTTAAACGACCTGGGGGAATCCCCCCGCGCAAAATTTTCCCTCCCGCTTTGCGGGGGGGCTCTGGTGAAAAAGGGGGGCCCAAATTAGGGTCCGTTTTCCCCTTTTTCACCAGCTTTTTGGGGACCCCGCGGTTTACACCTGGTCCGGGGACAGTTGGATTCGGCCATGGATCCCGCCAAGGTGCCGTTACCCAGTGTGGATGACCTTATGTCTATCGTGGCTCAGCAGTCCCAGCAACTGGTGCAACAGGCGCAGCAACTTGACCAATTGACCGCCATGATGCAGCAACTGATTACCGCTCAGCAGCAGCCCTCGTCTCCTCCGGTGGTTCCTCCTACTCCAGCCGTTCCGTCTGCCTCCCTGGGACCCAAACTCCAGCTGCCGCTTCCTTCTAAGTTTGACGGTGATCCGAAACTCTGCAGGGGATTTGTTACGCAGTGCTTCATGCACGTCGAGCTGATGGCTGACCAGTTCCCTTCCGAAAGGTCTAGGATAGCCTTCGTGGTCAGTCTGCTTTCTGGGAAGGCCTGGCCTGGGTCACTCCCCTCTGGGACAGGAGCGATCCAGTGACAGCGGATCTTCAGACCTTCCTTAAAGAGTTCAGAGCTGTATTTGAAGAACCAGCATGCGCTTCGTCCGCAGAAACCGCTCTGTTGAACCTGCGCCAAGGGGATACTTCCGTAGGAGAGTACGCCGTCTGATTCCGCACGCTGGCCTCAGAGCTATCATGGAATGAGGCGGCATTATGCGCAACCTTTAAGAAGGGCCTCTCTGGCCAGGTTAAGGATGCACTGGCAACAAGAGATCTCCCGACGTCCTTAAGTGAGCCCATTTGCCCACCCGAATCGACGTGCGCTTCTCCGAGAGATAAGAGGAGCTCCGTCAAGAACGAGACTCAGTTCGTCCTCGCCGGTTCCCTCACCTGGCTCCGGTGTTCCAGAGACCTCCGTTACCCCTTCCGCAGCACTCAGGGGAAGAGCCCATGCAAATTGACCGCATCCAGATTACTGAACAGGAGCGGTCTCGACGTCGTGCGGAGAGGCTGTGCCTGTATTGCGCCAGTCCGGAGCATTTCCTACGAGACTGTACCCTTTGCCCTCGTCCAGGAAACGCATGCACCTAGGTCACGTGGGAGAGGCATCCCTAGATGTGAATAGTTCCTCTCCTCGACTAACCAAGCCGGTTTTGATCGTGTCCTGTTCTGGAGCCCAAGATCAAGTTCCAGCCTTTCTTGACTCCGGATTCTGCTGGAAATTTCATGGACGCTGCGTTGGTGACGAAGCTTAGTCTTCCTGTGGTCCATCTCGTCAAGCCTTTAGCCATCTCTTCCGTGAATGGTGAGATTCTGCGAGACTCCATCCGCTACCATACAGTGCCAGTGTCTATGCAGGTTGGGGCGCTCCACAGAGAGAAGATTGCGTTCTACGTGCTGCCTCACTCCTCCTCGGCAATCCTCTTGGGGCTCCCATGGCTGCAGCGCCATGCCCCTATGCTGAGTTGAGAAACGGGCGAAGTAACACATTGGGGACAAGACTGCCAGTCCCGTTGTCTTGTGGCACCCCGCCCGGTGCTCCCCGCTTCTCCATCGACGCCTCCTAAACCCCTGCCAGGTCTGCCTCCGGAGTACCAAGACTTTGTGGACGTATTTTCGGAAAAGGAGGCGGAGACCTTGCCACCGCATTGTCCCTACGATTGCCCCATCGACCTATTGCCTGGTAAAAGCCCTCCTCGTGGCAGAGTTTACCCGCTGTCTGTTCCTGACACCGAAGCCATGTCGGCCTATATACGGGAAAACCTCAAGAGGGGCTTTATCCGTAAGTCCACGTCTCCAGCCGGTGCCGGATTCTTTTTCGTTGAGAAAAAAGATGGCTCTTTACGTCTGTGCATCGACTACCGTGGCCTAAATAAAATCACGGTGAAGAACCGCTACCCACTGCCTCTGATCACAGAACTTTTCGATCGGCTCCGCGTTGCCAAGGTTTTCTCCAAGCTGGATTTGCGAGGGGCCTATAACCTCATCCGAATTCGGGAAGGCGATGAATTCAACACTCGGGATGGGCATTTTGAGTATTTAGTTATGCCCTTCGGCCTCTGCAATGCTCTTGCAGTGTTCCAGGGCTTCGTTAATGAGATCTTCAGGGACCTCTTGTATTCCTGTGTGGTCGTGTACATTGACGACATTCTGGTCTTCTCCCCTGATCTCAAGTCCCATAGTCTCCATGTGCGCCAGGTTCTTAGACATCTTCGTGAGAATCGCCTGTACGCCAAGTTGGAGAAGTGCCAGTTTCACCAGTCCAGTCTGCCCTTCCTAGGGTATATCGTCTCTGCCAAGGGACTTCAGATGGACCCGGCCAAGCTTTCCGCAGTCCTGCAGTGGCCTCGGCCGATCGGCCTTCGGGCAATCCAGCGGTTCTTGGGCTTTCCGAACTACTATCACCAGTTTATCCCACATTTTTCGATGCTGGTGGCTCCTATTGTGGCCCTGACGAAGAAGGCTGACAATCCTAGGTCGTGGCCTCAGGTGGCGGAAGACACGTTCTCTCGACTCAAGGAAGCTTTTGCCACCGCTCCTGTCCTGTCTCGCCCGGATACCGAGAAGCCTTTCTTCCTGGAGGTGGACGCGTTTTCAGTGGGAGCAGGGGCAATGCTCTCTCAGCGGGATTCGACGGGCAAGACAGTCACTTTTCTAAAACATTCTCTTCTTTTCTAAAACATTCTCTCCGGCAGAAAAGAACTACACTATTGGTGACCGTGAGCTGTTGGCCATCAAAATGGCCCTAGAAGAATGGCGCCATCTGCTTGAGGGGGCTCGCCACCCTGTTACCATTTATTCGGACCACATGAACCTGGCATACCTCCAGACAGCGCAACGTCTTAACCCTCAGCAGGCTTGTTGTTCCTTGTTCTTCTCGCGGTTTAACTTTGCTATCCACTTCCTCCCGGCCGAGAACAACATTAAGACCGATGCTCTGTCTTGGGCTTCGGACACCATGGGTGAAGAATCCCCTCCTAGCCACATTATTCCGCCAGCTGTCTGATTGTGGCGGCTCCGATGGATCTTTGGCAGATACCTCCGGGCAAGTCTTACGTACGTCCGGCGCTTCGGAGGAGAATCCTGAAGTGGGGGGCATTGCTCGCAGATTGCCGGTCACCCGGGAGTACGGAAGACGACGCAGCTCATTGCTCGTTACTGTTGGTGGCCTGACCTGGGCAAGGCTGTGAAGGACTTTGTAGAGGCATGTTCTTCGTGTGCCCATAATAAAACTTCCCACCTTAAGCCGACAGGGTTGCTTCTGCCACTGCCCATCCCGGACCACCCGTGGTCCCATATTGCCATGGATTTTATCACAGATCTCCCGTTGTCGGCTGGTAGTACCGTCATTTGGGTCATCGTCGACCGATTTTTCCAAAATGGCACACTTTGTACCACTTGCCGGTTTGCCCTCTGCGCCCCGTTTGGCGTCCCTGTTCTACCAGCACATCTTCCATCTGCATGGCCTTCCTCGTCACCTTGTGTCGGATCGTGGTGTACAATTTGTCTCCAGGTTCTGGTGGTCCCTCTGTTCCCAACTGAAAGTGGATCTGGACTTGTCTTCGGCGTATCACCCGCAGACTAATAGCCAGGTGGAGAGAGTCAATCATGTCCTGGAAAATTATTTACGACATTTTGTGACGGTCCAGCAAGACGATTGGTCAGGTCTGTTACCTTGGGCGGAATTTCCCTACAACTCCCTGGAATCTGAGTCAGCAAGTGCCTCTCCGTTCTTTGTGGTTTATGGTCTTCATCCCCGCCCACCCCTCCCTCTGTCAATGGTCTCTGACGTCCCTGCCATGGACTCCGTGGTTCAGGACCTAAAGGCCGTCTGGAGCAACACCCGACGATCTCTGCGTCAGGCTTCTGCTCAGATGAAGCTGCAAGCGGATAAGCACAGGAGGTCTCCACCCTCGTTTGCTCCCGGAGATAAGGTCTGTCTGTCTTCCAGGTATATCCGTCCGAAGATTCCATCCTATAAATTGGGACCCCGCTACCTTGATTCTTTTGTGGTCCTGAAGAAAATCAACCCGATGTCCTACATGCTCTGGCTTCCCCCCTCCATGCGTATCCCGAATTCCTTTCACGTTTCCCTGCTCAAGCCACTCATTCTAGACAGGTATTCTCGTAGGGTGTCACCTCCTTCTCCGGCAACTAATACCTCGGATGTCTTTACGGTGAAAGAAATTCTGGCCATGAAGACGATCAGGGGGAAACGTCATTTTCTTATTGATTAGAAGGTATTCGGGCCGGAAGAAAGATCTTGGGAACCGGAGGAAAACATCTTGGACCAGGAACTGCTTCGGAAATTTCTTCGGACCAGAGGGAGGGGGAGACCGAAGGGGTGGTACTGTCACGAGTGGCGCCGCAGCCCGGGGTCCGGGCTGCGGGCGTACTCTTCCCACGGCGCACGGACTCACCTGCCTACGCTCCTGCTGCTTCTCTCCTGACTGCCGGCCTGTGCGCGCATCCCCGCTCCCTTGGACACGCGCGCGCCGGCTCTCCCGGATTTAAAGGGACAGCGCGCCGGAAATTGGGGTTGCCGGTCGCTGACTCTATATAAGGGCTCCACCTCTTCCTGGACTCCGCCGAATCCATAGTGCCCTTATCCTATGTGAGGAAGCCTGCTTTACGTTCCGGTTGCCAGATCCGTGTACCAGTTCCTCTAGCTTACGTCTCTTGACCACAACCCTTCGCTGCCTGCCCTGACCTCTTGGCCCTGACTACGAGTTTGCCTGTCGATTTGGTACTTCATTGCACCTCGGCTGCCACCACAAGCAAGTCGCATCAGGGGTAGCGACCTGGTGGAATCCCGCCGCAGCAAGTCCATCCCGCTTTGCAGCAGGCTCTAGTGAAAACCGGGACCCACTTAGACTCTGCTCCCTGGTATGGCTTCTACCACCGCTTGCGGTGACCCAGCGGATCCACTACCTAGGTCAGTTACAATATAGATGCTGCAGACAGTCGAATGCTATAAGTTTACAAGCGACATCAAGCATTCAAGAAATACTGATAGCGATCAGTGGATCTGCTGCTAATTTCAATAAGCAACCCAAAATACATGCTTGTATTGTGATACCGTGCACCCTATGGATGAGACTGAGAGCTCCCTTCCTCAATGGCACTAGAATGGTGCACCCCCACATAATGCAGAGTGTTCTTATTCAGTGACAGCAATCTAATATCTTGAAAATTGGAGCAATTGCGGCACAAAGTATATTAACATTAAAATTAAAAATGCAAAAATAGGCTTGCTTACCCAACTCTTTGGCTTAATATAACACCGTCTTAAGAAAACACCTGTGGCTTCCTCCGAACATGGATCCTGCCAGGACTCGGTCATGGTGATAGACCCCCAGGAATGACAGGGACTCAGTCATGGTGATAGATCCCCAGGAATGACAGGAACTCGGTCATGGGGACAGACCCCCAGGAATCACAGGGACTCAGCCATGGTGATAGACCCCAAGGACTGACAGGAACTCGGTCATGGGGCCAGACACCCAGGAATCACAGGGACTCAGACATGGTGATAGACCCCCAGGAATGACAGGGACTCAGCCATGGTGATAGACCCCCAGGAATGACAAGGACTCGGTCATGGTGACAGACCCCCTATAGTTTAAGGCACATATTAGATGTCATAAGGAACATGAGCCAACAGGTGCCACCACCCAAGTTTGACTACAAAGCATGCCCTGTATGTATGTGCTCCACACATAAGCAGCTTCTTAGTTATAGATGTGCCGTGGAATTTAGCGTCGGTCAAGCTAGATCACTCAGCAGGCGCTGTGGCACCCGGTGCATTTTGTTCTTTAGTCCATCTGTAGGGGTCGTCAGCTTTAGTTCTCCCTTATAACCGTGGGTTATGGACAATCAATACCCTGTTTCCCTGAAAATAAGACATCCCCTGAAAATAAGACCTAGTGCATTTTTTTATGCAATTCAGAGTTTGGCTGCTTCTGCTGATGTTTGTAATGAAATCACTACAGTATATTAATACAGGTTAATTTTTTGTTCAACAATAAATGTGAATTCTTGTTCATGGAAAAACAACACATCCGCTAAAAATAAAATAACTCAAACAACAAGAGCAATAACTTTTCTCCTAGACCTAAACCACACAGGTATTTACATCAATAGAAATAGACAGGTTATAAATAAAATAAATATCATATAAAAATAACAAGATTAAATATCTTTATTAAACAATTTATAAAAAATTCAAGTGTAACAAAAGTATCATGATTTAAAAGCCAATGAAGTAACAGCACCCCCCGAGGCAATAGATCACATAAAAAAAATCCTAAATAAATAGCCCAGTTCAAACACGTACCATAACATACATATATTGTGTCAAAATTTCAAACAATTTTCAAAATCATTAAAGTGCAAAGTACATACAAATTAATCAACATAAAACATAAAGTGCACATATACATAAACCGTATATGTCCATATAGTATACCCACTAGATAGTATATAAAAGTGCCACAGTATATTTCTATGTAGAATACGTATATTTATAGGTGTCCATAAAGTTAATTAGACAAAGTAAACTAATAAACTCTATGTTCAATGTATGTAGGTACTACCAATACAAAACCTAATCTTATATAGTCATAAATAGAGATTACTCCAGGAGGTGCTGACTGACACAGATCCTGACGCGCGTTTCGAGTATCACTTCATCAGGGGAACGCAATGAAATAAGTCTTAGCTCGTCTTTAGGAGCAAAAATTAATAAAAGATAGTGTCTTATTTTTGGGGAAACAGGGTAAGTAACCACAACCCAACACAGAAAGTGACCGGCGCAGTATTAACATTTTCCTGCTACAAGGACTTTTTTTTCCCCATCTTCAAGGAGTCCTGACTTTTTAGGCTATGTCTACACTGCAGTGGACAAAAAAACTGAGTTTTCTGTCCCCTCCTGTCAAAAGCAGCTGAAAAAACGTCCGTTTTTTGGCGCGTATTTCGTTTTTTGGAGCGTCTTTGCTCTGCTTTTTAATGTATGCACAAATTAAGCCATTGGATGTAAACTACACCCTACAGGTGGAGATAACATGTTAACTAGTCACTTCCTTTAGATCACTGTAGCCATTGTGAGCACATTGTCCTTTGTGTGCTACTGCTTTATTAAATTTTGCACCAAAATCCACAAAAACCCACATTATCTTTGCATACAGCAAGATAACTGTATTAGCATCAAAATCTGTAAAGAAAAGGATTTTAGCGCCAAAATCCCAAAAAACGCATTATTGCGCCAAATTCCGTAAAAAAAAATATTTTTAGTGTCAGAAGCGAGATCACTTTATTAGTGCCAAAATCTGTAAAAAAAAATTATTTTAGTGCCAAAAAACATAAAAAACGGATTCTTGCGCCAAAATCTTTAAAAAAATGTATTTTTGGCGTCAGAAGCGATATAACATTATTAGCGGCAAAATCTGTAAAAAAAAATTATTTTAGTGCCAAAAAACGTAAAAAACGGATTCTTGCGCCAAAATCCGTAAAAAAACCCTTATTTTTGGCATCAGAGGCGAGATAACGTTATTAGCGCCAAAATCTGTAAAAAAAATATTTTTGTGCCAAAAAATGTAAAAAAAGGATTCTTGTACCAAAATCCGTAAAAAAAAAACCCTTATTTTTGGCGTCAGAGGCGAGATAACGTTATTAGCTCCAAAATCTGTAAAAAAAAATTATTTTAGTGCCAATAAAAAATAAGGTTTCTATGGCGCACAAATCACGTATGCAAAAAAAAACCATTTTTATACAAAGGCGAGTTCAACCCGTATTTACGAAAACAAAAAACAATTGAATTTTGTTCTCAACAGATTAAAAAACGATTTTTGGAACAAAATCGGTATAAAAAAATAAACCGTGATTTTTGGCGGTTCAGTAGGGAGAGTTGAAACACGTAATGAACGGACGTCAAATATCCTGGTTTTTTTAATTTATTTATTTTAGTGCCAATAAAGACCCTACTCTACTCTAACATCAGGTCATCAAACTCAAACGATTCCATCAAAAGTAAAAAATTTTGTACAAAGTCGATTCCAACCTGAGTATTTACTAAACAAAAGTAACAATTGAGGAAGTTTTTCCTTCTCAACAGATATAAAGATGAACCTTTTTATATGGAAACAAACTTAAAGGGGTTAACCAGAGAAAATAAACCGATGACCTATTCTGGACGGGCCATTAATGCGGGATTGGTCGGGAGCTGGTGGTAGAAGCACACAAGGGAAGTGAAGCCGGAGAGCGTCACATCTCCTGTGTTTTTTTTTATTTTTTTTATTTTTATTGCTCAGAAACATACCTTTACGACAAAATAACATGTGAAATTATACACTAATCTTCAACTCATAACGGATCTTCAACTCACAATGAATCCAATCTTGTAACATTGCGGCATAGAAAGTATAACTTACATAGACGTAATAATACAAACCTAGCAATCAAGAAAAAGAAAGAGATCCAAAAGATTCTGAGTTTTTATGTTTTTTCCCCCCTTAAACTAGCCCCTCCCCCTTCAACTAAAACTGTAGCCCTTCCCGTACTCTCTTAGTCTCTAGGCATCTATGTCCAATCTTCCCAACATACCCTTAAGTTGTTCTTTTAAATAAAACTCCGTATACTTGAAGGCTCTGTCTCCCCTGCAGTGGCCAAAAAATGACCTGAAAACGAATGACTAAAAACGTTCATGAAACTGAGTTTTCTGTCCACTGTCTGTCAAAAGCAGCTGAAAAAACGCTTTTTGGCGCGTTTTTGGCACGTTTTTTACAAGCGTTTTTTGCTTGTCTTTAAGCCTGTTTTTTAATGCATGCATAAATTAAGCCATTGGATGTAACTCCGCCCTATAAAAGGGTAAATAAAGCACCTCTCTGCATTTATATGTGATCTTGTAGTCGTTTTATGAATTTTAGTGCTAATAAAGTTATCTTGGTCTAAAGTCCATTTTTTACAGATTTTGGTGCGAAGATCTGCATTTGTACGGATTTTGCGCTGATAAAGTTATCTCGCGTTTGTCGACAAAAATACGTTTTTTACGGATTTTGGCCCTAAAGTCAATTTTTTTTAACGGATTTTGGTGCTAAGATCTGCATTTTTACGGATTTTGGCGCTAATAAAGTCAAGAAAAGGATTTTAGTGCCAAAATCCATAAATAATGGATTCTGGCGACAAAATCAGTAAAAAAAAACGTATTTTTAGAGTCAAAAGCGAGAGAACTTTATTAGCGCCAAAATCTGTAAAGAAAAGGATTTTAGTGCCAAAATCCGTAAAACAACGGATTCTTGCGCCAAAATCCGTAAAAAACGTATTTATGGCGTCAGAGGAGAGATAACTTTATTAGCGCAAAAATATGTTAAGAAAAGGATTTGAGCACCAAAATCTGTAAAAAAAAAAAAACGGATTCTGGCGTCAAAATCCGTAAAAAAACATATTTTTTGCGTCAGGAGCGAGATAAGTTTATTAGCGCCAAAATCTGTAAAAAAAAGGATTTTAGCACCAAAATCCGCAACAAAACGGATTCTTACGCCAAAATCCATAAATAACTTATTTTTAGCGAAACATATATGAATTGCGCAAAAATCGTTAGCGACCAAAGCATGATCATTTTATTACGAGAGGTACAAAAAAGGACACATCAGACACCTGTATGTAGATTTGATAAGGTATAACCTTTATTAACACCCACTATAGGGGGGACTTGGGTCTCCTGGGAGGGTTTTCATTGAAAAATCGCGGCAAAAAACGCGTCAACAGACGTCCGGCGCTTTCCATAGACTCCTGTAGTAAATTTTCTGCCCGGCTCTGGCGTTTTTTAGAACATGTTGCAAAAGACGACCAGTAAAAAAAACGAAGCAGAAAAAAGAAGCTCAGGTAGAACAGCGGGGGGTTTTACATTAGAGTCTATGGGAGATGATTACAGTCGTTTATCCAGAGTGTTTAGAAAACAAAAAACGCTGAAAAAATGGACGTTTTTCTGTGCAGTATAGACAGGGCCGAAGGGTTCCATCATCTCCTTAATCTCCGCATCGTTAAAGGTACCAGCAATATATGGCTTCCACTTCTGGAGAAACGTCTTAGAACACTTATCCCTGTCCCTTTCCGCTTCTAATTTGTCTATTCAAAACATGTCCCTAAGATAATCAAGCATCTCCGAGACATCCGGGACCGAAGGCTTGATCCAATGTCTAAGAATACAGCGCTTTATTGCTAAAAGCATCACGTGTAGCCCCTTATTTTTCACTAGAACCTCCTTTGCATCCTCTCCTCGAGACTCTTGGGCTATATAGTGGAATAGAAGACTTTGGGGTGTCATGGGGATATCAATCTTCCAAATGTCCTTAATCTTACTTAAAGGGGTTGTCTCACTACATTGATTCATCTCACCTCAGTCCTGTTTTCTTGGTTTCATTTTGAATTCAGGGGCGTGTTTACTGTCTTCTACTAGGCTGCAGTAGAAGCCAGGTCTGTAGCTATAGCAACCAGTACTGGCAGCCTATCAGGAGAGATCAAACAGGTCTGTAGCTATAGCAACCAGTACTGGCAGCCTATCAGGAGAGATCAAACAGGTCTGTAGCTATAGCAACCAGTGCTGGCAGCCTATCAGGAGAGATCAAACAGGTCTGTAGCTATAGCAACCAGTGCTGCGCTATCAGGACAATGGAACGTCTGAGGTATAGGACATGCGCAGCCTATCAGGAGAGACCAAACAGGTCCGTAGCTATAGTGACCTCGGGAGCTGATGCAGCCCATACAAGAGGGGATATCCAGGAATAGGTAGGACACTGTTAATGCACATATATTGCAAAGGGACTTGTTTTTGCAAGATCTTTAACATAAAAAGCAGCAATCCCTGTAGTGAGACAACCCCTTTAAAGCCGCCCTCCATACCCGCACAATCTCCGGACACGACCCTATACAGTGGAAGAGATCCGCCTTGTCTAAGCGGCATTTCGGACAGTCAGTCCCGTATTGAGATTCTACTCTGTAGGGAATGCTGAACGCGTATATGGCCCGATGAAGCAGTGTAAATAACATCTCCTTTGTTGTCGGGGGCATAGCTAAAGAGTCATGGGCTGGGTATAAAATCTCCGCTTGACCTCCCTACCCCAGACTATGGCTGTGGACCAGGACTTTTTAACAACAGGTTCCTTTCTTAGCGTTACTGATATCTGCAGTGCAGCGTGCCACAGAAAACTATTTCCACTTAAAGAGATTGTCCAATAGAAGAAAATTTATTTGAGACATTCATTTGGGGGCAGGCGGCCAAAAAAAAGAAACTTTAAGTTATACAGCCAAAGCGTCTGTCCCCTCTTGCCCCCCCCCTCCCCCAAGAAAAAAAAATCTTTGAGAACTGAACAGGAAAAAAGAATTCATTTGTGCCTTTGTTTTTTTGGATTTAGGTTTTGGTAGAGTACACACTCGGCTGTTTATTGACAGGTCGGTACAAGGGCCATAATATCAGCGCATATCACCAGTATATAGTGACTCTTACCATCAGACTGTTACTGACCAAACTCATATATCAAGATCAATAATATTAGTAACAACAACAATATACAAGCACTTAAAAATACCGCCACACCCTGACCACATATCACCACCATAAACAGACTAAACACTAAATATAAAACATAACACTTAGACCACTGTTACCACCATACACTGACCATTTAGTAGTAGTTACCAGTGTACACAGGTTCTGTAATCGTATAAGTGATTACAGTTCAGTTACATTTAGGCACTCACAGGTAACGTCTTACCTGATGAAAGTTGTTCTCAGAGCCCATAGCCACCAATCATGGCTCACAGTAACCAATCGGAGCCCATAGTAACCAATCAGAGCCCGTAGTAACCAATTAGAGCTTATAATGACCAATCAGCTCATAGCAACCGGAGCCCATAGCAACCAATCAGAGCCTGTAGCAACCAATCAGAGCTCATAACAACCAATCAGATCTCATAATAACCAATCAGAGCCCACAGTAAAGAATCAGAGCTCATAACAACCAATCAGAGCTCATAACAACCAATCAGATCCCATAACAACCAATCAGATCCCATAGCAACCGATCAGAACCTATAGTAACTGATCAGAGCCCATAGTAACCAATCAGAGCTCATAACAACCAATCATAGCTCATAACAACCAATCAGAACCCAAGTTAACCAGTCAGAGCTCATAGTAACCAATCAGAGCCCATAGCAACCAATCAGAGCTCATAGCAACCAATAAGATCTCATAGCAACCGATCAGAACCTATAGTAACTAATCAGAGCCCATAGTAACCAATCAGAGCTCATAACAACCAATCAGAGCTCATAACAACCAATCAGAACCCAAAGTAACCAGTCAGAGCTCATAGCAACCAATCAGGGCTCATAGCAATCAATAAGAGCTCATAGCAATCAATCAGAGCTCGTAGCGACCAATCAGAGCCCATAGCCACCAATCAGAGCCAATAGCAATCAATCAGAGCCCATAGCAAACTATCAGATCTAGTAGCTACCAATCAGAGCCCATAGCAAACAATCAGAGCCCATAGCAATCAATCAGAACCCATAGCAACCAAT
Organism: Phyllomedusa bahiana; assembly: GCA_025379985.1. Classification (NCBI taxonomy): domain Eukaryota; kingdom Metazoa; phylum Chordata; class Amphibia; order Anura; family Hylidae; genus Phyllomedusa; species Phyllomedusa bahiana. Next base: position 1,731 of record JAODAL010041492.1, on the reverse strand, counting down.
CAGAGCCCATAATAATCAATCAGAGCTCATAGCAACCAATCAGAGCCCATAGCAATCAATCAGAACCCATAGCAACCAATCAGAGCCCATAGTAATCAATCAGAGCTCATAACAACCAATCAGAGCCCATAGTAACCAATCAGAGCTCATAACAACCAATCAGAGCCCACAGTAACCAATCAGAGCTCATAGCAACCAATCAGAGCTCATAACAACCAATCAGATCCCATAACAACCAATCAGATCCCATAGCCACCAATCAGAGCCCATAGTAACCAATCAGATCTCATAACAACCAATCAGATCCCACAGCAACCAATCAGAGCCCCTAGTAACCAATCAGAACCCATAGTAAACAGAGCTCATAGCAACCAATCAGAGCCCATAGCGACCAATCAGAGCCTATAGCGACCAATCAGAACTCATAACAACCAATCAGAACTCATAACAACCAATCAGATCCTATAGTGACCAATCAGAGCCCATAGCAACAAATCAGAGCTCATAGCAACCAGTCAGGACCCATAGTAACCAGAGCACATAGCAACCAATCAGAGCCCATAGCGACCAATCAGAACTCATAACAACCAATCAGAGCTCGTATTAACCAATCAGGACCCATAGCAACCAATCAGTGCCCATTAACCAGAGCCCATAGAAACCAATCAGAACCCACAGTAACCAGTCAGAGCTCAAAGTAGCCAATCAGAGCTCCCCTTTCATTTCATATAGTGCTCTGAAAGAATTGAAAGCTGAGTTCTGATTTGCTCCTATGGGCATATGTTTCTGTGTATGTATATATGTACACAGACATTCCAGATTAGAACATGATCCAAAACTGCATCCAAAACCACAGCTAAAATGCATCAAAAAATGTGCCACACCTGGATGAGGTTTTGAAGCTCTCCATGGAGTCCCATGGGGCATTTTCCTAGTTGAAAACGCTTCAAGAGTTGACGTGACGCTTCTTTTTCAGCGCTCAAAGCTGCGTCTAAAAGATGTGCAGAAAACATGTGTAAAAGCCGCGTCGTGTGTGAACTACAACGCAGTTTTCCATAGGAAGCAATGAAAATGAACTGGGGGCGTTTTGGACACTGTTTTGGGCGCAGAGAAAAAAAAACTGCATCTAAATCAGTGTGAACACACCCTTAGGGCGAAATGTATAACTGGGTTTGCGGTAGTTTTCTGTTATGCTTTGTTCTGTAGATGTATGAATAGTTGAAATGGAAAGTAGCCTCAAAGGGACTATCCTATCCTTGTGGGGGTTCAAATTCTGTTAAAAATAACAAAGGGTGCACCGAGAAAACACATCACAACATGCCCTGTTGCTGTGAAAGTGCTTTCTGATTTTATTCACAAAATGGTGGCTTTTTATACCCTTTTGCAAATTAGTAGATAAAAGACATCACATGTAGCTGGCTGTGAGGGTCTATTGGCAAGTCCTTATCTCTAGACCACTCCTCACAGCTTCAGGAATGTCTGAACACAGGGTGTAACTTCTGACTAGGCGCCATCTTGGATTACACGACGATCTATACAAACTACCACAGACGGCCATTTTGTTTAACACATTAGTAACAAAAAGTATACATCCAGCTTTTACATGCTGTACTATATAAGTGTGTGCCTATTATGTATATATAATATGTATATGTGAGGTAAATACTAACTAATACATTAAAATAGAGACACAAAGGATCACACAAATAATTCTTTTTTCCCACCACAACA
>JAODAL010041491.1:0-35823 GCA_025379985.1 Phyllomedusa bahiana | reverse complement strand
AAATTTTCACCAAACAAAAAAAAAAGTGGTAATGCAAACCAATGTACCTAGGTGTTTTCTGTGCATATTGAGCATGGAAAATATCTCAGCAGTTCAGACTAAGGGAATGGTCACACGGCATGTTGAGTCCGTTCTGTCGGACCCCAAACGCATATCTAAAAATGAGCAATGTAATTTTACATTGCTTTTACTTTGAAGCATACATCAGTGTTCACACGAGTGATCGCCGGTGCGTGTCTCATTGTGTCTTTTGGATCCGTTCCAAGAATTGACATGTCAATTCTTGATCTGAAAGACGCAGTAGGAGCCCTACAATAAAGTATAGGGTGCGATCCTGCTGCTGCATGTTGGATATGTGTTGAATCCGTTTAGGATCCGATAGTCACTGCAATTTTGGATACGATTTTCAGATCCAAAACGTATCCGAAATCGGATACAAAAACGTCGTATGAATATACACCTAAAATGGTGCTAATCTGTGTCCTGGGGCATAGTGAAATTGGTGTTAAGAAAAAAGTAAAATACATGGTAGAAATCTAAGGTCATCCCTTGCATATTACACTGCATAAGGAATTTAGGCTTAGGAATGTATGTGTTTGGGGATGGCTATTACTCTTTAAAGGACATGTTGGCCTTTTACTGACAACACGGTGCAGCACGGCCCAATGAGGGCAACCATAATGCTGATGTAGTCCTTGGTGAAAATGAGTTTGACACCCCTGATGTAGACAACACGACAAGCATTTCCAGCTAGTTTTTGATGCGGATTCAGATTTTTAAATCTTTCAAAAACCAAATCTGTACACCATCCCTATACACCTCAATTGAAAATCCAAATTGTGCTCCACTGGACTCAGATTTACTTGAGGTCGGATTTCAAGCACTTTTTTTGCAAAAAAAAAAAAAAAAAAAAAACCAAACAAAACAACAACAACTTAGAACGTGTTAGATAATCTGCCGGAGTTTAGGTAAAAAATGCGTTCCAAACATTTCTATGCGTCCAAAGCCCTATAGAGATGAATGGGACTAATTTTCTGACTGCAAATCGGATGGTTAAAAAAACTACCTAAAATCCACATTGAAAACAGAGTCAAAATTTCCGTTGGATGACGCGATGTTAGGATTCTGAATCCAACATGTATTTTAACATATGTCATGTGGACATACCCTAAAGGACTAAAGGCGACATGTCCCAATGCGAAAGCCACCATTTTTTGGTCTATTTGACGCCATATTCTCAATGTAAATGAACTGAAATATACCAAAACTAGGTGCATTATACACCGGGCATGACACATTGTAATGCGCCTAAAAAGTCGCATTACATATAGTAGCAATGATGCGATGTGCGTCTCCATAACCCAATGCGCCATTTTTGGTGCCTTACATACACTGGTAATGATCCATTATGCGCCTCCGTTAGACAATGTGCCACGATAGGCGTATTACATACACAATTAATGATTTGCAATGTGCCCGCGATTTGCGCAATGCACCTTCTTAGGCGCAACGCACCTAAAGGTATGTTCACACAGCTTATTTTGCCACGTATTGTGCTTTATACGCGGCGAAATGTGGGCTGCAATTACGGTAATTCATTGCTCTCTCAGAGAGCGATGATTTACGCGTCGTCTCCCCGGGCGTACAATACTAACCAGGGAGAGAAGCGACATGTGAAATGTTCATGGCGCTTACGCGCCGCTGACAATGCATGTCAATGGGGCTGGCCCCCCCTCTTCCCGTGCTTTGGGACTACGCGCTGATTAGCACATGCTTCCAAAACACCCAGCGTATTGAGTGCGCGTACTGTACGTGCCCCAATAAGCCATGTGAACATACCCTAAAGAGGCGCGTTAGGTTTACTATGCAAGGTATACCAGACGCCAGATTTTTGAAAGGATCGTACTTTCAGGCACACTTTACACTGATTTAATGCACCTAAAAATAACCAATTTTCGGACATATTGCCCTAAATATATAGTTCATAACAACAAAACTTCAGTAATCTGTGCCCTGGAATCGCCAAATGTTCAAGCATAAACTTTATAATTCCCGCTGTATCCAAGGATCTCGAGGCTTTTATACATTAGGCAGAAATTTCTACGACTGTACATTATCTGAATGAGTCTGCAGAACCTCATTGACATGCGGCAGTGAGATCATCATTTTCGGTTCATTTACAAGCACAAAAATGTCCACAAAAATTTGCTCTTAGATCAGAACTACAGGGGGAACTCTGCTGGAAAATGTCTACACTCCAGAAATCTTAGCTGCTTGTATGATGTTCTACCAAAGAGAAACTTGCCGACATTTGTTTCCAGAATTGTAATTTCAGGAGAAAAGCTGTCTTGGGGAATTCTTTCGATCTGCACTCTACGTTAGGAAACCATCCAGAGATTTGCAGAATTGACTTCAATATGTTCTGGAATAAATATTTCAGCGAGTCAATAAACATGTGTTAGGTGTTATGTCACTCAATATGTATGACTTTAAAATATATTCCACAGCATAAACCAATAAAGGCTTTTGGCTTCATAAACTGCAAACAGTGGATGTTCAGATTTGTAGAGAAGGATATAGCTTTCCTCTGTCGTATTTAACAGGGCAGATATGGAGGGGTCTTGCACTTATGAGCACAGTAAAGAATCAAGCATCAACCTCTACTCCAATGTGTTTTATCAAGAAGGTAAAAAAAAAAAAAAATACAAGCATAAAGACCTCAGGAATAGTAGAGATGAAAACACCCTGATGCTCTTTTGATCCTAATAACGTTTTATTCACTGTTTTCCTATGCATTCTTGAGAGACCATCAACACTGCCTGTTGCAGACTTTACTTATTGGCCTGGAGGGTCGCCGCACCCTTACCAAGGGTATGTATTGAAGCCATGATCTTGCATCAGTATGTCCAGCAAACATCTCACCAGACGAGATGTCTACTCCCAACTCAGTCTGTATCAGAGAAGCTAGGATGGCCAGAAGAAACCATGCAAAGACACCATCAAGACCAACCTGAAATGGGTTGTCTGTATTAATTAAAAAAATTGCTATAGTGGCTACATTAGAACAAAATAAAACTGGTACTCACCGACCTCTGATCCTCAGTTCTAGCACCGGCACTCACTGGTTGTCTGCAGACTTTCGAATGGGCACATCACTCCTGTAGCCACTAATTGGCTGTAGTGGTCACGTGCCTCTACTTACATCACCATTCGAAGCATGAAATTTAATGAATGAAACAGTAATATAACGGAGAGGCACTAGAGCACTGCAACAATGATATGCCCGTTCTGAAATGAAGGCGTGAGTATAAGTAATTTGTTTTAATAGGGAAACATTATATCAATTGTTTCAACAACATGGACAACCCCTTAAAAAAAGAAAATATCAAATCAACATTATCAACTGGGAAGGCTGGGATTGTAAGAGCTTGTTTCATTTTTGGTTTTGTTTTGTATTTGTTCCGTATTTTGTAACACATTGTTTTTAACTCATATTTCAAAAAGGGGAATGTTAATGCATTATGGAGAACACGAGGGAAAAGGGTTAGTACTCTCCACCACCTATTAGATGTTGCGATCCCTAAAGGGATTGTATCGCTACAAAGATCATGTCTCAGATTATGCGGACAGTAAACATAAGCACTTTTGTAATTGGGTTGCATTACCTCAGTCACTTGGTTTAGCAGATATGAGCTTTTCTTTAAATTTGTATTCTGTTTCTGCTGGTCGGGACATGCCCTCTGGCTGAATCCCGTCCCCCTAGACACACCTCCTGCACTGTGATTGGCTGGCTGACATTTCATTCAGCCTGTTAGGCTATGTTCACACGGCTTAATTGCGGGACGTAATTACGCCCCGCAATTACGCCGTGTGGACGGGGGCGGGGGATGGGCGGGGCCGGCACTTCGCCGGCCCATTGACTTGAATATGCCAGCGGCGCGTATACGCCGCTAGTAATACATGTCAATTATCTCCCGCCCGGCGGATTCGCGGGCGGGGAGAGGAGACGTAATCCATAGTTCTCTATGAGAACTGTGAATTACCGTAATGAATGGGCCGTTTTCGGCCTGTAATTGGCGCACTTCGGCGCGTAATTACGGACCGAAATACGGCCCATTTTAAGCCATGTGAACATGCCTTAAGGATACGACCCCAGACAGGAAACACCCCGGCCACGCCCCCTGTGCTGTGATTGGCTGCCTGCACACTCTGTGTTTTCTCCCCTCTGAGCTGTGAGTATCGATAGTGAAACCAAGGTCTGCTGGCTCTATACTCATCTCCCAGCTCTAAGGTGAATGATCTGGGCAATTACTGGCTGTTTAAGTCACATATCCCTTCATATAACACAGTATTATAGAGTCTCCGGCCTGTTAACATGGGGAGAGGAGGAGGGGGAGGGCAGTGTGCATTGCTCCATATAACCGTCTGCTGCCTGTACAGAAGGGGGGAGAGGGGGGCAGTGTCCCCCTCCCACATTCTCATCATTCAGGTGTGTGTATAATGGCGGAGAGGAGGGGAGGCAGTGTGCATTGCTCCATATAACCGTCTGCTGCCTGGTAACAGAAGGGGAGGAGAGAGGGGGCAGTGTACACTCCTCATGTCTCATCACTTCAGGCTGACTGTATAACTGCTTATAGCCAAGCTGAGCCTGAAGCTTTGCAGACAGGTGACAAGCATGCATGAGGCTGTATAGCTGTTCTCTGCAGACATCCTTCTACTTCCACTGCACAGTCAGAGTGATGATGTCACAGGTCTTCAGTGAGGAGATACACTTCCCGAGAGTAGAGACACGCCTGCTGAGAGGAGAGACTCGCCCCTGGATTTCAAATTCTATCTCAGAGAATTCGCTGAAGAGCCCAGACAGTTCAAACGATAACACCCCTTTAAAGGGGTTGTCTCAGTACAAAGATTAGCTTGGACTGAATGTAAAATCAAGACTTTTCCAACTACATTAGTCTTTGGATGTTACCATGGTCTCTTTGGTCAGGAATTAAGAGAGATTTTATCTGCTCTTAGTGCACACAGGTTTCACTTCTCTTCTCTCTCGCTCTGCTCTTTGTCTTATCTTAGAGCAGGGAGTGAGGCCACCACAGGTCGGCACACAGCATTCCTGGCAGCTCCATAACAGAGTGTGTTATCTCTAACAAAGGAGATTTTTTTTTTTTACTTTGAGCTCTGTAGCCTTCTGCACTATAGATAACATTTCCTGCTCTCATGTCAGTGCAATTAGAAGAGCTTGGAATATGGAGCGGATATGCTAATCACTACTATAGAACCACCAATAGCCCAACCAGGAAGAGTGATGAACTGTGAATCTGAAGCTGCCTGTGAAAAACAGCATGGCGAGACACCCCTTTAATTCACATCTGACTTACAAAGCCTTGCAATGTGATGAAGAGTAAAACCAAACCAGATACTGTTCTAAAAACAGCTGTTTTAGGGTATTTGCCCCTCATCCAATAAGTGGCGCAGAGTCTTAGCTCTTTTCCCTTGGGGTTATATATTTAACTTTTAGTTGAGCAATCATGGCGGGTAAACCTCCACATATCGTCATGTTGCCTCTCTCTATTGAGGAATGTTATCCCTTTTGAGCTACAGCCAAAGCCTTTCACCTTTCCAGCCAATATTCTGCACTGATGAGTGGCAGACATCTCAAGAAAGCTATATGTTGGTAAGTACCTGGATTGGTTTTACTCCTAATCACATTGCAAAGCTCAATGAGTCAGCTGTGATTTAAGAAACACTACATCAAATAAGTGGCGCAGAGCCCAAGCTTTTTTCTTTGAGCTTGTTACAATGGATAATCAATATTAGTTTTGCTGTATTGGGAAGAATTAAGTTTTGGTTTTGTAAGGCCCCAATCACATGTTTTTGCTGTTAACTTATCCATATATCACATAGAAACGTATCTGTTAAAGGTTTACATTTGTATATGCTTCTCATCAACTTTCACTTAAAACATATGGATACATCAGGTGCACTTTAAAAAAAGAGAAAAAAAAAGTGTGGTAGGCGCCGCTTTTTCATCCTTCAAAGAAACCATATATACGTGGGACATGGCAAAAAATGTGATGCGACTAAGACATAATATTGCTTAAACACAGATGAGGGAAAAAAAAACTGAACAAATATGGACGTGTGAACTACACAAAGGGAATGTGCAACCTACTGACTTCTGTAGGTTAGAAACTCTACTACAACAGATACTTGATAGTAAAAACATGCAGTCTGCCTCAAGGAAATGTGGACGGGGCCATTTATTTAAGGCTAAAGTGTTGTTTTCTATGAAAAAACAAGAAATTAATATGGGTGTGAAATCCGGAAATGTCAATGATGGCAGAACCTACATTCCACAATATGGAAGACAGAAGACTGACAGATTTTATAGCTTTCATTTAACTATAACACAAGAAAAAAAAAAAAAAAAGCTATCCAGGCTACGACATAAAAATTCATGTATTCCATGCTCACCACACGGAATATTACTTTATTACAAGTAATGTCTTTTTTTTTTTTTTTTTTTTTTTTTTTATCAGATTTGTTTCATATGTAGAATGTTAAGAGACAAGCATATTTATTATTCTCTTTGACACTCTATGCGGCAATAGAAGCACAATAATCTGAAATGATTCTCTAGTCCTGTATCAGTACTGGCATCTTTCCTAGATACTCTGCACCGGCAAACAAGCTACGTGATTACTTATTGTAGGAGGTGCACCTGGAGGAAGACTCACATTAATGGAACCCCCCGGCAGATGTTATTTCTTATATGTAATAATTAGCCACAGAAAGGGGCTGATATGGAGAAGGTGGTCAGAAAAAGGTACATATATATATATATATTATATATATATACATTACATACATTAATACACACCACACACATTTATTGTACATACTCATCATGGAGGTGGTCAAAACTAGAGGCAATGAAAAGGTCTTGAGGGACGGCATTGTGTGGAGGGTGTGATTTATTTCGACGCATCTGGTACCTTAGTTCAGGGAAGGAAAAAAGATCCGCAATTGTTAAGTTTGCCAGACAAAGAATGAACGTCATGTGTAAGGGTAGGTAATTTTAACAGAGAGAGAGATACCAAAATTAAATCCAGAAAATCACATTGTATAAATTATATAAATTTGTATTTTGCTGAGAAAAATAAGTATTTGATCCCCTACCAACCATTTAGAGAGTTCTGGTGCCTACAGACCAGTTAGACCAGGCATCCTCAAACTGCGGCCTCCGCTGTTTTGGGAAAAATAACTTCCATCTGCATTTATTTAATCTATACAGTGGGCATGATGGGGTTGTAGTTTCCCAACAGTGGAGGGGTGCAGTTTGAGGGATGCCTGAGTTAGACGCTCTATCGATCGTTACCTGCATTAAGACAGCTGTCTCAAATAGTCACCTTTTAAAAGACTCCTGTCCACAGATTCAATTAATCAGTCAGACTCTAACCTCTACAACATGGGCAAGACCAAAGAGCTTTGTAATGATGTCAGGGACAAGATCATAGACCTGCACAAAGCTGGCATGGGCTACAAAACCATAAGTAAGACAATGGGTGAGAAGGAGACAACTGTTAGTGCAATAATAAGAAAATGGAAGAAATACAACATGAAACTGTCAATCAACATCAATTGGGGCACCATGCAAAATCTCACCTCGTGGGGTATCCTTGATCATGAAGAAGGTGAGAGATCAGCCTAAAACTACACAGGGGAACTTGTTAATGATCTCCAGGCAGCTGGGACCACAGTCACAGAGAAAACCATTGGTAACACATTACACCATAATGGTTTAAAATCCTGCAGTGCCCGCAAGGTCCTCCTCTAAAAAGGCCATGGCGGGCCCCGTAGGTTTCCCAATGAACACTGGTGATTTGTGAGCGTTGGGACTTGGTCAGATGAGCAAAAATTTAGCTCTTTGGCATTAATCAACGCACGTGTTTGGGGGAAAAAAATGTCCTATGCCCCCAAAGAAACCGCCCCCCATGTCAAGCATGGAGGGGGAAAATTTATGTTTTAAAAAATTTTCCCGTCGATTCATGATTTAATATAAAAATACTTTTACGAACGTATTTTCCCTACGTATTGTATTGCGTTTTGCGGACGCGTACAAAGTAATGATATGTCAATTCTTGATCCGTTTTACACAGGAAAATTCCCATAGGAAACAATGGGGTGTGTTTTGGAGGCTAAAAAATTATCCAAATACGTAGCACGCTTTCGGGCACGTATTTTGGGTTGGTACCAAAAATGAAGCATTTGGTCCAAATTTAAGATAATTTAAAAGAAAACATAGTGAAATATGCATCCAAAAACATATCCAAATAGGCATCAAATATGTATCTGAGTATGTATCTAAATACGCATTACTGATGCGTTTTTGGATACTTTTCTGGATGCAGATTTTGGACCTATCTTAATACGCTAATTTACGTATAGAAAAAATGTATCAGACGCGCCGTGTGAACCTACCCTTAGGTAGTGTAAAATTAGCCTAGACAGTCTTACAATGTGCCAGATTGATCAGTGTTGATAAATTGGTGAGTATGACTATTTGTCTAATTTACCCCTTTATTAGTTGGATTTTTTTCCCCATTAAGGTAAACATTTTAGGATTTTTTTGGCACACAGGTGCATGCGAACCATGCAGGGTTTTTGGGTAGCCTGACTTTTTTTTTACGAGGTCCCCCCCTTTTTGTCAGAGGAGCATAAATGCCTAGAAACTGTCTAAAACACATGATAAATATGCATCAGAATTCTGACGCAACTACCTTAATCAATGTGCCCCGATGTTTTTTTATATGTATTTTGCAGCAGTATTTTTTAAGCTAAAAGCAGGAGTTGAGTCTACATGGAGAAAAGGTGTAATGAAAAAGGCTTCAGTCTCTTCTGTGTTTTGGACCCATTCCTAATTTTGGCTCTTTAAATACTGCTGCAAAATCTGTGACAAAAAATCACTTTTGCACCACCCCTTTGGGTTTTTTCCCGTACATTTTTTCTATTTGACTCAAAAGGAGTAGACAAAATCTTCACTAAAGTCTGCAGATAAACTTTTCTGAAAATGTTGCCTTCTACCAATGAAGTCAATGTGGAAAAATCCCCAGTAAAAAAAAACTTTCAACCCTTTTAAACAAAATCGAGAAGATCCTCCACACCATGTGCACATACCCTAAAAGTTTAAACACTATAAAACAGACACATTGAGTACATTACTCCCAATGCAAAATAAATAAAACATTTCGTATAAAAAGAACAGTAAACTACATACATATAAAATTAGACGAGCTTATATTATGACATCTAGTATTCATGTCACTTTATAGAAATGTAGCGAGGCCATCAAAAGTCTTGATTTACAGTTGTGTAAATAATGGGTTTTTATATACATTTAATGGAGAAACCTTAGTGCCAGTTCGGTTTAACCCAAACAGGTGATTGGTTCAACGTTTTTATCATGGACATGTCGTAGAAGTGCTTTGTCGTAGAAAGGGGACACTGAAGTGGAGGGATCATTATGTTCTTGAACGTTCAGAAATGTTGTATGATGCTCGTTTTGGATATCTAAAAAAAAATAGGAAGCCCTTAGGCTTAGTTCACATGGCGTAATTGTGGGGGTACAGTACGCCCCGCAAATTACATCGGGTGTTTGGGGTCGCGTGAGGGGGGGCTCACCCGTCAGCCCCCCCTAATTTCCATTACTGCAGGCGTAAGGGCCCGAATAAATGACATGTCCCCTTTTCTCCGAGCGTACAATATAATCGTATTGTACGAGCGGAGAGAGGAGGTTTAATCCATAGTTCTCTATGAGAACTGTGGATTACCGTAATTTCGGTGCACATCTTGCTTGTATTAAAGTGCAAATACGACACAAACTGTGCACCGAAATAAGCCTGTGTGAACATACCCATATGTTGTAAACTTCTTTTAGTTAATTCACATTGTTGAAGGCAATATCCAAAACCCGAGTTGTAAAAATAAATTAGCACACTCTGTACTAAATGTATTATGCTCAAAACCTATTATGCAGCCCTAACATTAATGGAGAATTTTCTGCCTGTCATGGATTTTCCTTTTGGGCACATGTTTTTTGGAGGTATTTGCTCTTGAAGTAATATTTTTGGGGGAATTCTAAAATTTTGCCGGGTATGCAACACGAACAAAGTGCACCCTTTTACGCCCGGGTGTTTTAGAAAGGTGGGGTTGCATCTTTAAAGGGGGGGTCCTCAAATACGGGGCCCGCCCAGGATTCTTTTCGGCCCCTGTGCCACCGGGGTGGCAGCGGCAGAAAAAGCAGTCCTTGGGGTTTTCTGTGCACTCGGCCCCTGCTGTCGCGGCCTCACCACCGTAAACCCCGGGACAGCACTTGATGGGGGTGAGGGGGGGCGGTAATATGAAAGCCATTGGGCCACGCGACAGCAGGGACCGCTTCAGGGGGGGACCCCCTTGCAGCGCAAAAGGGGGGTGCTGAGGGCGGACATTTTTAAATATATGGGAGGTGCCCGTGAGTGGAGGGGCGGGGCACTGGCAATGTTGCGAGCCGCCCCCCCGTCACTCAAAGAATCCCAAAATATTGTAAATGCCCGCCCTCAGGCACCGCCGCGCTGCAGAGTGTCCCCACCAAAAACGTCCCCCGGGGATGCCGTACCCGCCCCCCCCGATCATAAGGTACTGGCTTAGGACCCTTGGCTTTATAAGTCCGGCGACGGGATAAAGTTGTGGCCCCGGAGCAATACAGAAGTGTTTGGGAAGCGAGTCTCTCCCCTCTACGAGTACTTGGTGAGTGCGGAAGATGCGCTCAGAGTCCCAGCCGGGGGGGCGTCAGGCATCATTGGGCGCGTTGTGTGTCACACCGCCCCAAGAAGCAGCCCGGGGGGGCGACAGCGGGGGGACCAGGTAAGTTGAGTGATGTTGTTTTTTATTTTTAAATTTATCCCCAACCTGCGGGGGGCCCCTATTTTTACTACGATGGGGGGGCCCCTAATTTACCAAAACCCCTGCGGGGGGCCCCTAAATTCCCTACGTTGTGGGGGCTAATTCCCCTTCGTCTGTGGGGGAAATTTTAACCTACGTCTGCTGGGGACCTAATTCTACCTGCGTCTGTGGGGGCCCTAATTCAAACCTACGTCTGCTGGGGGGCCCTAATTCTACCTACGTTGCTGGGGGGCCTAATTTCCCTACGTCTGCTGGGGGACCTAATTCTACCTACGCTTCTGGGGGACCTAATCTACCTACGTCTGCTGGGGGCCCTTTAAATTACCTACGTTGCTGGGGGACCTAAATCTACCTAATTGCTGGGGGACCTAATTCTACCTACATCTGTTGGGGGGCCTAAATTCACCTAAACCTGCTGGGCCACCTAAATTCACCTATACCTGCTGGGCCACCTAAATCTCCCTATACCTGCGGGGCCCAATAATAAAAATTGGGTATCACTGTAATTGTATCGCCCCACAAGTAAAACTTTTTTTAAAAAACTATATATTCCGGCCCGCCAATGGTCTAAAGGGACCGTGAACTGGCCCCCGGTCTAAAAAGTTTGGGGACCCCTGTTCTAAAGTTTTCCAGCCTGGCCCTCATTCACTTTCGTTTTCCCCAAGGGAATACAGAGTTATCATAGCACTCAATAAGTGGTATGATTTTACCGTAATTGCAGGCCAAACTTGCAGCACAATTATGCCCCGTAATTATGCTGTGTGAACAAACCCTTAGGGACAATATCTTCCTATCGCAGCATTATATGGCAACAGAGTGTCTTAAATTGGTTTTCTCTCAGAGACACAAGCAGATTTACATTTATGCGTCCTGTCTCTTCCTGGTCGGGCTGTGGGTGGTTCAACAGCATCTCTGCAGTCACAGTTCTTCTAATTGCTCTGACATTGAATATTAATAATGTACATAGCCATGTAAAATTCTGGATCCTGTCTTGTGGCGGCTCTGGGGTCAGAGATGGGGTCTCCCCTGGAGCAGATTGGTTCTTGCCTTGTGGGTTTCAGGGCATTTACCAGTGGGGAGGCTAGGCTTGAACTCCTTGTCTCCCCCTTCACCACATTTTCCCCCCCTTGGTTGACTTGATGGACACTTGTCTTTTTTCAACCGTACTAACTATGTAACTATAAGAGCAGGAGATCTTATCTATACTCCAGAGAGCTTTAATGTACAAGGAATTGCAGATAACACGCTGCTCTCAAGCTGCCGGCAGTCCGACCTGTGGTAACGTCACTGTCTACTCTCAGATGCCGATCTGTGTGCACTCAGATCAGATAAAAACTCTCTTAAACCCAAAGCAATATATTTGGAAAAAGTCTTCAATTAACTGTCCCTACAGGTTGAAAGCTAATATTTGTAGCAAGAAAACCCCTTAAAGATCCGTAGTGTAAAGCTGTACTAGGAACTACCAGTGCCACTGTAAGGCTTCCATCCACACACCGCTCTGGTGAATTCATAAGGTCTTGGAACGCTACATTTAGATTTTTAGTCATACATTTTCTATTGTATAGTAGTCCACTCTATCACAGAAAAGGTAGAGTTACAACATTAAAGGATCACTTTTTTCCTTTAATGCATTGGAAATTGCTTCTAGAATTACAGCAGTGCCAGTAATTTAGTAACCGGCAGCAGAATACAGGATTCCTCACTGCTGCCACTGGGTCATGTGACCTGCACTCTGAGCTGCTGAAACACACAGCGTGGACATGTGACCTGGAAGTGAAATTCTCTATCCATTCCTATGGGAGGTTCAAAGTCGGTCTCAAAGAAAAGCATAGAGAGCTAGATTACATGTCAGTATCAAAAGCACAGTATATCAGCCAACCAGATTGTAGCTCATGTGACATAACAGGCTGTTGCATCATCCAGAAATCCTGTATTCAGCTGCAGATAAGCAAAGTTACTGGCACAACAGTGTCCCTAAAAACTATTTCCAATGAACAAAGAGAAAAAATAAAAAACCTGGAGTGATCCTTCAAAGTACCAAGTATCAAATTGTTTCAAATTCTATTTAGCCTTAAATAAATTACTTAGTTTTTCTATATATATATATATATAGTGGGTTGTATCCAATCATAAAAATTGTAAAGCTACGTTCACACACAGCAGACGTACTACAGACTAGAGTATCAAATCTCACCCACATGCTATATTTTTAAATCCAGAGCGTATCAATTTCCTTTGCAGAAGAAGCAACAATTTGTTGTATAGTTTCCTCATGGACTTCAATGACTGTGTTTTTCAACTGAATTATGGGCAGCACTGTTCCCTTGCAGTGCTGGGGATCTTGGGGTCAAATCTCACCGAGGATAACATCTGCAAAGAGTTTGTATGTTCTCCCCGTGTTTGTGTGGGTTTCCTCCGGGTACTCTGGTTTCCCTCACACTCCAAAAAAACCAAACAAACAAAAAAAAGATTGGTTAATCTAGAATGCAGACTGTGAGCCCCTGTGGGGACAGGCACCAATGTGAATGATGACAATTGCTGTATAGCGCTTGGGAATAGAACAGTATATATGAATATATAAAATAATTCAAAAATGCAAACAACTTAAAAAAATGCATGCATTTTTAATTGACCCATATTTTACCAGTGTTTCAAATTTAAAACGACAAAACCAGTTGCATTAAAAATGAATGCGTTTCTTAAGCAGTTGAGAAATGCATGTAGTAACGCAACTTGTAAACTCAGCTTTTGGCTATGTTCACACGGTGTGTTGGGTCCATGTAAACATACGCTTTTAGATGTGTTTTGGTCTGTCTAGACGGCTCCAAACACGCATCTAACAATTAGCAGTGTGATTTTACACAGCTATCAACGTAAAACACATATAGGTGTTCACACGAGTGATCGCTGATGCGTGTTACATTGCTTCTTTCCAAGAATTGTCATGTCAATGCTTGGTCCGAAAGATGCAACAGGAGCCCTAAAATAAACTATAGGGTGCGATCCTGCTGCAGCCAACACGATTCCAAACACGCTGCTGCATGTTGGATCTGTGTTGGATCCGATCGACGCTACGTTTTTGGTTGAGATTTTCGGATTCAACACGGACCCGAAATCGTATCCAGAAACGCCGTGTGAACATACCCATCGGTTTTGGTCTGAACAAATTTTGCAACATCATTATTCCTGGCAACGAACTATCAGCCAGCCAGAAAGGCAAATGAGGTAGATTGTAATGCAAATGAGGGCAAGGTTTTTCTCAGATGCAAAAGGCTTCCTATATCTGATTCATTACACACCTGTTTTTACCAGTTTGATGTGGATGCTGATGATTCTCTGTCAGGGATGATGGGGCTCATACAAATTTGGCTCAACCCAAATCCAGACAGCAACAATATTCATAATGTTATGGATTTTGCTACAAATTACCTGCAGATTTGAAGCAAAATTCATAATTACATATTAATGTTTAAATAAATCCAAAAGAACCACAACATTTAAGCCATCTCTTGCAGCACTTATGGCGTTATTTCCTTGGTTGCCCGGTGGTCTCTGGTTACTGGTCTTCAGCAATGATGTTAGGTTGCATTGGGCCTGTGTTAGCACAAAATAGCCCAGGGAAGTCTCTGCATGTCAAGTACACAAGGTCCATGTAACATTCACATGAACATATCATAGTTTTTACTTTGCTGGGCAGTACTGGTCAGCTCTGTTGGCATGATTATGTGAATGTTACATGGACCTTGTGTACTTCGGATGAAAACACCTATCCTACCAGGTTTTTATGAAATAGTCTGTCTATGACACTGCTTTATAGCAGAAAAATATATGTATTGTACACTGTATACTGCTGTACATAAGTAAAGAAAATTTATAGTATAATTTGCCTTCATCTCTATATTGCAAAGTTACTGTGTTGCAGATTTGCAGAGGTTGTCCGTTTTGGAGGCTATACTTGAAAGTGTATATTGCTGATTACGGCAATAACTTTTCAATTGAAAATAGACTAGGATGTGCCATCATTGTCTGCTAGGTGTGGTAGCCACCTCTGGGACCCGCACCTATCTTGGGAACAGGCCCGCGAAACTCACAGCGCAGACTGGAAAGTCGCGTCGCGCTTGCGCATGGCTCTCCATTCTGATCTATGGGTGTTCCGAGCAGAGCCGAATGCACCGCTCCCCTGTACTGGGAAATCTCATAGAAGAGAATGGAGAGTGACTGCCGATCTCCAGTCGGCGGTGCAAGTGGTGGCCACGACATGGCCACCACTCGTGGCAGAACCTCTGAGGGATTGTCCACTTGTGAAAATAAAGCTGAAATGGGCCAGGGTGGCCCAAAAAAAGAAAAAAGTAACTCTCTCCTACCTGTCCTCTGTCGCTGCCATTCATCAGCAACCTGCGCCTCTTGTCTTCTGGGTTCTTGTCCCAACATGGAGGAGAGGCTCTCGCTCCATTATAAGCCACCCTCTCCAATGTTACGGGACAAAAACCCGGTAGTGGATAAGTACAGATGCTCAGGGAGCTTCGAAGCGGCATTGGAGGGACAGATGGTAAAATAACCCTTCTTTTTTTTTTGCCAACTGAGGGCTCATTTTTGCTTTTTTACAAGTGGACAACCCTTAAATCCGAAGGGAAATCCACACCAAAATCTGCATGACTTGCTGCAGATATGGCTTTTGGATTTCATCCCCAGGAATTGCTGTGTAAATTTAATGCACCACTTCAGACCGGTGTGAACTTATTCTAAAAGTGCCCATAGGGGTTGTTGTCCAGGATCCCAATATCACTGGATGGCATATAAATCTGCATTATTACACAGTTACACACCCTCCTGGGTCCTCCTCCCCAGCTCTGTGTGTTATTCTTCACCAGGGCTAGGGCAATGGGTTGGCAAAGGTAAGCGACCGCTTAGGGCAGACCTGGGCATAGTATAGCCCACAGGCCGCATCCGGCCCGCTAGCTAGCTGGGTGTAGCCCGCGGCGTATGATGCCCAGGTCTACTAACAGCAGCAATGAAGGCCCACTAGCGTACCACTTCATCCCAGACAGAAAGGTGGCACAAGGAGGTATGGGGTGGGCTAAATTTTCCATTGCTATGTGCCTTATCTGCCTAGGGCACCAGAATACCTTGTCCCAGTCCTGTTCTTCACTATGATTCTGTCATTCTATTCAGGAACCAATATGCGAAGATGAAACACGCCTTATCTCCGGCTCTGGACAGAAACCATGCTGGAATTGGGTAAAGCAGATTAAAAGCAGCTGAACATCTACGTGTAAATAAAATATGTGATTATCATCAGTATGTAATGTTGTGTCTCTGGCAGAAATCTATGTAGGCATCCTCTAAAGTGTTGGAAAGTAGGAAACTTGTGACTTGTAACAATGTTACACAACTTCTGACTAATCCTGGCTCTGAAAGGGTTTAATTGCTTGGGATAATTAGCTGTTGACAAAGATGAGTTCCATCTGCTGGCACTTCTTTCAGACACACACCCTCGCAATAACACAACATCACTTAGATTATCATTGTCTATAGTCACAATGTGCGTGTACGTACAAGGCAGCTACCCTGGGGTTTGCAGTCTGCCAGCCCATGGTTATTGATGAACTGTTCGCTGTCAGAACCACTGCAGTATACCAAGAGCCTGAAAGCGAAGGGACTCCCTTCCTCTCCAGGAAATGTACGATTGCTGAGAATTATCATAATACTTTGCAGTCACCAACTGTGCAGATTTTAAGTTTAGAGAAACTTGCATATGTTTGTTTTGCCACCAACTCGCTGATAGTACTGCTAATACAATTACTGCTACTGAGGGTCCGTAGACCTTGCCCAGGGTACAGTAGGTACAACCTAGTGAAAGGCTGAGACGTGGAGGCGAAAGAATTGAAAACTATGCAGACATTGGACGACATGTCCGAAAATTGGCGTCGCCGCAGCAGTTTTTAGGCGCATTTAATCAGTGCACCTGTAAAGTGCACCTGAAAGTACAATCCTTTCAGAAATCTGGGTCTGGTGTACCTTGCATAATAAACTTAATGTGCCTAAAAAGGCGCATTGCACAACAGTAGTGTATGTAATGCGCCTATCGGGGAGAATTGCATTACAGAGGCGCATAACGTATCATTACGAGTATGTAATAAGCTTATCGCAGCGCACTGTATTATGGAAGCGCGTAGCATATCATTGCTAGTGTATGTAATGCAGCTCGATATGCGCACTGCGTTATGTAGGAGCACAGCGTATCATTATTACTATATTTAATGCACGTTTTTAGGCGCATTACAATGTGTCATGTCCGGCGTATAATGCACCTAGTTTTGGTATATTACAGTTCATTTATAATCGAGAATATGGTGTTGAGTATTTTTGGTGCAAAATAGACCAAAAAACGGCGCTTGCGTATTGGAACATGTCGCCCACACTATTTGGTGTAGACTTTTAAGTTACAGTTATTGGCCATGCGGTCATGCAAGTAAAACTGCCTTTTTCCTCGAAAAATTGTGCAGCCATTAAAACGGTGTTCCCATGAAGCAACTTTTGTGTTAAGGTATATTCACATGGCATATACACACTGCAATAAGCTCGGTGTTTTCGATGTACCTGCTGGCCAGCGCAAACTTCTAAAGCGTGGGGGTGGAGGTGGCCCCATTGACATCTATTCATCTCCAGTGACATGCACTAGTATCAAACTGGTCTGCATGGCTGTTGTCCCAGAAGGATGTCTAAAGATGATGCAAACCCACAAATCTTTTGCTGAAGACAAGCAGGCTAAGGACATGGATTACTGAAACCTGGTCTGATGAGATCAAGATAAGTTTATTTGGTTCAGATGGTGTTAAACATGTGTGACGGCAACCAGCTGAGGAGTACAAAGACAAGTATGACCTGCCTACAGTAAATCATGGTGGTGGGAGTGTCATGGTTTGAGGCTGCATGAGTGCTGCCGGCTGTGGGGAGCTATAGTTCATTGAGGGAACCATGGATGCCAACATGTACTGTGATATACTGAAGCAGACCCTGATGCCCTCCCTTTTGGGCTGCAGGACAGTATTCCAACATCATAACAATTCCAAACACACCTCAAAGACGACCGCTGCCTTGCTAAAGAAAACAAGGGTAAAAGGTGTTGGACTGTCCAAGCATGTCTCCAGACCTAAACCACATTGAGCATCCTCAAACAGAAGGTGGAGGAGAGTAAGGTCTCTAACATTCACCATTTCCGTGATATTGTCAGAGGAGGGAAGAGGATTCCAGTGGCTGCAACCTGTGAAGCTCTAGTGACCTCCATGCCCAAGAGAGTTAAAGGGGTTGTCTCGCTACAAAGAATAGCTTTCAAATTGTAGGGAACATAAAATAAAGACATTTTCCAAATATATTGCATTGTTCCTCTGTTTTCCCTAAAGAGATACAAGTGAATTTATTACCCCATGGCTATTTCAGTTCCCTCAGTAACCGACCTGTAAAAAAAATCTCCCCGGCTGTTTGTTCAATGAGATAACAAGAGTGAGATCATCACACAGGGCAGCAGTGTCAGTCAGTGTCCTGTGCTGCCAGACAGTAAAAAGCCTTGATTTATCTAAGTAAACAGCTCTGTAATTAGGGCTTTTTGTTTTGGGGATCAGATAAGAAGTCCTGCAAGTAGTTGAGAAGCTAAACTAATCTAATTAGCATCCCGAAAGCAGGGGCTTAAAGCTGTACAAGCACTGAGTTTATGCAAATTAGTCTGAACCAGGAAGTGACAGAGAATTTCTTTCATGCATTCTTTGAAACCCTGTGGGGAGACAACTCCTTTAAAGCAGTGCTGGAAAATAATAGTGGCCACAAAATATTGACACTTTGGGCACTTCTCACTTTTGTTGCCAGCGGTTTAGACATTGATAGCTGTGTTGAGTTATTTTGAGGGCACACCAAATTTACACTGTTACACAAGCTGTACACTGACTACCCTACATTTGATCAAAGTGTCATATCCTCAGTGTCATATCATAAAAAGATACAATATTTACAAAAATGTGAGGGGTGTACTTACTTTTGTGAGATACTGTATAAATTAGTCTGTGACCCCTGTGTTACGTGACCTTCTACACTGCTGCTGAGTAGTAGAATATTATGCCTCCCAAGAACATTTCTTAGTACCCTTCTTTCGTCTTTGGGGACTATGAGACTATAATGACACATACATCACATTGATGCTACAAGAGATTTGTCATTGTGACAGCTTTAGCCATAAAGTTAAACGCCGTAAAAGTAGCAAAACAGATACTCCATTTTCTGCCTGCCTTCACTTCTACATCTCTGATTTGTGTGGAGATTTCAATTTGTTTTAAATCCTAGTTTAGATTTTACGTCCTCACATCGCTCGGATGTTAGTACCAGTAATAGGCTTAAAATAAATTCTATTCTGAAGAGACACAATTTAGCCGACACCTGGCGTGAACCCAACAGTCTTAACAGAGGCTTCACATATTTCTCCCTGACACATTGCTCATACTCCAAGATTGACCATTTTGTTGCTACAACCTCCTCCTTTCCTCTCGCCCCATTCCCTCTGCCTGGTCTGATCATGACCTTCTTTCATCTCTATTTCATTTCACCCCAACACCTATGGCATTTAAAGAAGTTTTATTAAGTGACCCTGTCTCCGAGGGAATAATGGTAGAAGACTTATACTGCTATTTCCATACTAATGTTACACCTGTTTAACCCGAGGTCATCTGAGTAACCCACTAATAATAGATCAGAGACATTATCAAAGAAAAGGAAGGGGGGTAAAAAAAAAAAAAAAAAAAAAAAATGGAGAACAAAACAGTTACAGACTGACCTGGAAAACCGTCTACAGAGACCAGAAACATCATCATACATATAACTTTAGCAAACAAATTTAAGCTGCAAAAACACAAGTGAAGGCTCTTCACACCATACAGAACAAGACCTTAGATCAGACCTACACAACATGCGGCCCCCCCAAGGGGATTTTCTCCCTGCCCGCTATGGGCCCAAGGGGAGGGGGGGTTTTGTGTAACCTCGCCCAAAAAGGGACGGTGCGGAGTAAACCCCCCAGGGGTTTCCGGGCCCCCAAAAGGGTTCCCAAGTTGGGGGCATTTCCCCTCCCTTTAGAGAATTCAATCTATTTTTTAAATAGATATGAAAATAAATTGGGAAAACATGCTGGGCACATTTGCCACGGCGCGGTCCGTGCTATGGACCTTGGGGTGTCCCATGTCCCCCCAGACCCGGCCTTTTGCGCCGGTATCCTTATGTTCCTGTTTTGGGGGTTTTTAATTTCCCCTGCCCCAAAACCCCAAAATTTTTTTCTTTTTTGGGGCGGCAGGCCCCCCAAACCCGGATACGGTCGGGCCAAATTCTTTTTCCCCGGCCCCCTGTCACGCCTTTGGCGCGGCACTGCATTTAAAGGGAAAAGTTTTTTCCCCAATTTCCTGTACGGGGGGGGGGGGGGGGGGTTCCCACTGTGACCCCGGGCTTTTTTAAGAATTTCCCCTTCCCCTTGCCCCATTTTGCAGTTGTTAGTGCCCTTTCCTTTGGGACCCTTGCCCCTTTTTTTTGCTTAAGCTCCTGCTGTTTTAAACCCTTAAATTTTTCCATTTTTTCCTTGTAAATTTTTTACATTAACCTTTGACTTTTTAAACCCCTGATCAGTTTCCCATGTAGGGTTTTTTAATCAAAAATACAATCCCATATGGTGTTCAGTTTTTCCAAACCCCCTGGTGCCTTCCACCCTTAGCTACTGAGCCAAGCAATACTATAAGCAGAAAATAAGAGTTAACCCCTTTTTAATTTTAGAAAGCGCTCCCAGTCCATATGGCCTCTCTGCCGTTAACTACTACTGACCTTTAACACTAAAGGGATGTTATCATGTTGTTTTACAAAGGCCCCGCCTTCACAGCAGCTTTTTGTGGGGGGGTTTTTTTAAAAACTTTTTAGATCCCACTTTTGTTTAGACTTGGTGGTTTTCCCGCAGTGACTGGCATTTAGCCCCTTTCTATTCCTGCGAATCTATTGGAGGGACATTGGTGACTGAAGGGTTTTTAAAAAAAATTAAAAAAAAAAAAAAAAAAAAGCAGAAAGCTACAGTTTTTTAGGGTACAGCTACACGGCAGTTGTAAAATGCCGGTCAGATTCAGTTTTAGAATCCAGCCGGTTTTTATCGTCTTTTGAATTTGGGTTTTGGGGGGCGGTTTTCTTTTGCAGTTTTGAATTTGGGGCCCCCCCCTTTCCCTTGAATAGCACCCCTTTTTCCCGCAAAAACCGTGTGGAAGATTGTTCATGTTCGAAATTCTCCGAAGATGAAAGGGGGAAAAAACCACCAAAAAAAAAAAAAAAGTGCAGTGGGAGACTTAATGGGCGAATTTTTTTTTGACGTCAAAAGGATGGTTTAAAGTCAGTTTTTCAAAATCAAAAACAGTTGAAAAAACCCCTTTCCCTGTGGACGAATTTTAAACTTATCAATATGAAAATTAAACAAGCTCCTGTGCTGCTGATAAACCAGGGAGGGAGTTGGGTTTAATAACTGCCAGAGCAAGAGAGGTGGTACAAAAGCCCCAGAAAACCTGTTAAAAACCCCGGGGATAACTGCTCCCCCCCCTGGGAAAGGGAAAATTAAATCACAAAAAGCAAAGTATTTGGGATTAGTCTTTAATTACATTTGCCAAAAAAAATGTTTTAAAGGGGATTTGCCACAAAGTAAAAATACTATTGACTGATGTATGAATGCTATGAGCAAATGACATAAAAAAACATGATTTCACCATTCATCATTAAGTAAAAATTCGGTACCAATTTTGTTTAGTTGCTTCCCTTAGTGGGATCCACTTGTTTACAGCTTATGTTCTCGACCAGTGACAAAAGCTCCTTCCGTCCTTGCTGCACCATGCTCAGCAGGGGTGACGATCCACCTCTTATCTCAGAGCCAGCCTAACTGTTCAGTCTATTCCCCCCTGCTTATTTAAAATGGGATAGGACATGTAGGTCCCTAGTTAATGCCCCGCAACTTATTGAAAAATGAAAAAGCAGAAGAATTTTCAGTGGCGCGCGCTTAGCGGGACCTGTGCGCAAAAAATTTGCATGGACACGCCCCTATGGCTTGTCCGTAAATGCAACGCCCCTGATCAAAAAGCCACACCCACCCACTTAACTGCATAACGGCATTGGAAGAAGCCAGGTAGTGAGCCCCATAATATGCCAGCGTAGAGTAAACTCACACCATAGCAGGTAAGTGCCCCTTACAGCAGGTTAGATGTTCCCCTCTGCATAGCAGTAGGTGCCCCCCCCTTGCGATATTAGCCATGTAGGTGCCTAATCCCCTTGTACCAGGTAAGGTGCCCCCCCATTGTTGCCAGTAGAGGCCCCTCTGTTATTTGCCATGTTAGATTCCCCCTCTGTTTTGCCAGGTAGATTTTCCCCCCTCTGTTTTGGCGCAGTCGGTGTAGATTTCCCCTCTCTGGCCCAGTGATTGTCCCCTTCTTTTTAGCCAGCAAAAGTTCCCCCCATATAGCTAATAAAAAAAATAAAAGATTAATAAAAACAGCGCCACTTACCCCACCAGGCTTCTGCAGCAATCGGCCGCTGTTCGGACGATCTCCTTCAGCGGTCAGGGGAAGTCTTAGAGAGCACCGCGCCTCCACTCCCCCTGCAGCCTGTGCGGCGTCCACTCTTCTCCCCTTCGCCGCTTGAACCCGCGTATGTACGGCGCACACACCGGCGCCGGACAATTAACAGGGGGAGGAGGGAGTAGAGGAAACGATCACCTCCTGCCTCCTCCCCTGCACATCGAGACATCCCGGTAATCCGGAGCTGTGTGGGAAGTGCGGGCCGCAAGCGGCCTCGTTCACCCGCCTTTAGTGGAGCTGCCCGGCAAGCGCAACGAGTACGCACATAGCGCTACGTCTTTCGCCATCGGCGGCCATTTAAAGAACCCCCAGACCGCCTGCTGGCGGCGGGAGGGAATGCCCAACTCCCCCCGGGAGGGCCCAGGAGGGACCCCGAAATAAAACGTGGACCCCCCCCGCCAAAAAACGGTAGATGTTTTTGGCATGTATTCTGTAGGATTTGGGGTTCTTAACTTAGAATTTGTAAAATGTCGAGAAGATCAGAACAGGCCTTTATTCATTAAATGTCAAAACTACCAGCCGAATAGTTTTTTTATTTTTTTATCTTAGTTTTGGAATAGTGTAGGGAAGGTTTTATTTACATTTGTTTTGCTGTCTGCTGCCCCCTATTTAAAAGAAGTTCTTTCACCTCATTATTTTACCTCATGTGTTTTTTGCGCGCTATGGCATGCCTCGAACATTCCATTCCCACAGCTTTACTTCTGCCTGTGGAACAATCTGCCCCATAAGTCTTCTCAGCGTTGTAACTAGGCAGACAGATGTCAAGTTGGAACCGTAGTAAGTCAGGGACTGCCTGTGTTCATGGATACAAAAACCTCCAGTGAGGCTAATAGGTTTTATAGGAATAAATCATTTCCTTCATGTTGATAACTGCTTCCTAACAATAATTCAGCCACTTAAGTGCCTACCTAATTTACTTACCTGATTTACTTCAGTCAATTGTTCCCCCTATGTGAGTTTTCATAAAAGTCTTTGATAAACAAAAATGTATCGAAAATATTTTATGAATGCAAGTAAAAAACAAAAAAAAAAATCGTCAACTTTATGCTAACTTTCAAATTCGGCCGGGACGAGAGGCAGCAAGAGTGACACACTCCGCTTAGATCGGCTACGATATGGTATGCCCGGTAATCGTAATTTACATTTTTCCTCTTTTTAATATTATTTTAAATAGCAGAGCATCGTCTCTCAAATGCAATCAGATTTCAGAAGATGGTCAAAGTCAGCTCTCTAGAGTGGGACGAGTTCATACAATCAATACGGTCAACAACTTCTCTCTTTTTACCTATTCCCATCTCAGTTACTAAAGCAACTCAAAAAAGCAAAAATGTTCTACAATTGGCTCTCTTACCTATGGGCCCCATAGCAGGTTCTATATCTATTGTTATGCCCATGATAGCAGCCCTCTTTCCATGTGTGTCTGGTATCGCACCTCCATTTAAGTGAATGGGACTGAGCTGTAATATCCAAGACTGGTGTTGTTTCCATAAGTACAGTTGTCTCATATTAATTGGTCCCAGGACTCCTGAATGTTTTGAAAACCATATCTCTTTTGGAAGCTGTAACCTGTTCTCCAAAGCCCCAAAATGTCACCACATAATTCAAAGATGAAGATAAACGAAAATGAAAGCAAATCTCCCTAAATCCAGTTAAAGCAATTCATATGTAAAAGCCCAGAAAAGAGCTGAGCTAGAAGCGACCATCACTATTCTATGCTGAGCGGCAGAGCATATCTTTGTGGGTCCCAGCACTGTGTATACACAATTTGGTTATCCAGAAGAAAAAGAATGGAGTCCCATGGAGGCTACTCATCACATGTAAGTGCAGTACACGACATTGTAAGTACCGAAAAGCACTGTAACATGTAAGAGAGGTGCACAGACCGCCTAATCACTGTGCTCGCCAAATCAGCACTAATACAAGTAAGACAGCAGTAACAGCATGTAGTCCAGCACAGTAAACTGTAGAGGCAGATTGCTACTAGGACCACCAATCACTTGCAGCACCTCACTAATACAATGTAATAGCCAGTAACAGGACCATGTACGTAACCGCAACTGTAACTCGTAGAGAGTGCTCTACTAGGACCACCAATCACTGCAATGCCAACCCTCACTAATACATGTATGAGCAGTACAGTGAGATGGTATTAACTGCGCCCAACTGTAACTGTAGAGGAGGTACTAACTACGCGCCAGTCTCTGCCCCTGCACCTCGCTAATAAATGAAAGATCAGTAAAGGACATGGTTAGTCCTTGTACAGTAACGTTGTAGAAGTTGCTAACTAAGACCGCCCAAACCACTGGCGCAATGCACCATCACAATACCATGTAACAAGCAGATAAAACATAGTTAGTACCGCACTGGTACTGTAGAGAGGGACACTTCGAAGACTGCCAATCACTGCATGACCCTCACTAATACCATGTAAGAGCAGTAAGGACATTATAGTACCGCACTAGTAACTTGTAAAGAGTAGGCTACTAGACCTCAATTATCGTGCATTTCACCTCAACTAATACATGTAAGCAGCAGCTGAAAACAAACAAGGACATGGTAGTTTCCGCTCCATACAGTACAGAGGACGCTAGCTAGACCGCCAAACAAGCGAGTTCACAAACACAATCAGTAACACCGATCAGTTTTGCGTCTACAAATCTAAATATTTGATAATAACATCAAGAACACTGTTTGGCAAATCAGCAGTGTCCGTGACACGATCTATAAACCACATTCAACATACAATGTCCCTGGTAAGACCATTGTATGATGAAAATAGTCTATCCTGAGGCTAATGTAACTTGAGGAAGCACTAAAAAAAAAAATATCCAGATGCCATTTTTATCTAATGCTGACAATCATCCCCCTTTCAAATTGTTTTTCTCTACTAAACTTCTTACCATATTGTAACAAGGCCACTAACAGGTCCGAATGCAATAGCGCAACACTATATCAACGTTTTAATCTTCCGTTTTGTATACGTAATCCGGATTTGAGTCATCGCCTAGCGATACCATTTAGTACCATCCAGCTGGCTCTAGCTGGAATTTATGTCATAGTGCGCGATCCAAGTCCGAGCAGAGGACTGGTGCGGTGTGTCTGAGATGTGGAGTTGCTTTGAAACTAGAACTAAGGGGCGCTTTCTAGCAGCTACAGCGCAGATTTGGTTGCAGATTTTCTACTGATTCTCCAAATTACACTGCTCTCTATTACCAGCAAAAGCTACTTTTCACTTACTAAACTGGTTTTTTGGAAAAGTTAAAAATCAGTATAGTGAGTGTATAGTAATCCAGAAAGACCTTCGACACAATATTAAAATTGTTCACGTTGTACTCTGAAACCTCCTGTATCTGAACAAATTTTATTAAAGTACCTGGAAACTGAAAAAGCTCTGCTGGTTAATCAAGTGCAGCGATTAAAATGGAGTCGCAGTGTAAAACTGCACCAAAACTGCGCTGTGGTTAAAATGCAGCTATAGCCCAGTTTATTTTAATTAATGACCCATCTGAGCCATGCTGGACTTTTTTTTGTATTAGTGGTGATTTACATTACCCCACAAGCAATTTATCTACAAGATCTGGCAGCAAATGAGGAGTTAAAAGGGGATGTCTCACTACATTGATTCATCTCACCTCAGTCCTAGTTTTCTTGGGTTTGCTTTGAATTCGGAGGCGTGTTTACTGCTTCCCTATCCACACTAGACGCAGTAGAAGCCCAGGTCCTTTAGCTACAGCGACCAGTGCTGGGAAAAATCCAATCATGAGAGATAGAAACGGTTCTGTCAGCTTATAGCAACCTAAGATCTGATGTAGCCTCATACAAAAGAGGGTGATATAAGGAAAAAGTTAGGACAACGGTATTAATGGAACATATAATAGCAAAAGTGGGACTTAATTTTTGCAAGATCTATTTTAAATAAAAAGCAAGCGATCCCCTTGGTTAGTGAACCAACCCCTTTAAATACTTTATGAGAGAAAAAATCGCTGGCAGTAAAGAGGATTGAGGGAACTCGAGATATCCACAAATTCCCGAAGACAGAAAATCTCTTTCTCCTCACAATCCCAAAAGTACGTAAATTGTGTGTGCAGACCACTGGAAGCCCAACTTCCTTCCAATCAAACTTCTTCTGTTAATTTAAGTGTCATGTCACACTGGAAGAGAAGCCCTGCAGTGACAGGTCAATTTTATGTACTGCACGCTGTCAGTGGTGAGGCTACATAACCACTCAGTAACCAATGGCCACAATTAGGCGTCTTATTATTTCTGCGACAAGAGAGGCAGGTTTCGACATAGGTTTAGTAAAAATGAATTTTCTCTTTTCAGTGGAACACCTTGTGTGCAATTTGTGAAGCAAATGTCTCTGGGGGAAAAAAAATAAAAATAAAGCAACTTGGCTTGCCCTGTCCTGCTTCATAGACTTATGCAACACATTGGACATAATCTTGTGTACGCTGAAGTGAAAGTAAATCAATTTGCCCTCGAGGTTTTTCATAACCGAATCTCTAGTCCCCCTATGAAAAACATTAGCGGACCCGGTCAGCTAAGGAAAAAAAGGTACTCACTGATAGTGTGAGGAGATGAGAGCGCAGAATCAGGAAAGACCCCGTTAGTGCGAGGCACACATGGCAGATTCGAAGACTCAAATGGTTTGCAAAGTCGGTCTTCATTGCCTCGTTGTAAGCGATGGCATCAACTTTATTCTCTCTGTGGAGACCCTGTTTTTACCATGGGAAAAAACAGGGTGGAAATTCTTGACCATTCGCGAGAGTTTTCTAGCGCTGACTCGGCTAATCCAAAGGGGACGTTTATTTGCTATATTTCCTCTAATAAATGCTTGATGAGGGCACCCAACGTATACACACTGCATAAAAGTAAAACAAGATTACTGTGCAATGTGCAGTTATTTCAGACGTATGTAGGGAAAAAAAAAATAAAAAATCAAACCCACCTTCTCAGGCCTCACACTGCAAACCGAAGATCTTCTCCAAAGTAGCAGGAAGGGCATGAAATATGTATACATGGATCTGACCTAAAAATAAAGTCACCTTAATTGTCCATAAGACCCTCATGACAGAAAACCTGCGCGCGACAAAGACCACCTCTACGAAGGAAAACCACCCAGCTTTTGGACTGGCCACAACAGGTAATATAGAGGAAAACCCCTGAGTGAGGTCTCCTGAAGCTGGTTAGACCAAAAAGCGTGTTTATTTTTGTTTTTTTTTTAACTCCATAATACACATTCTCAAGAAGAGGCAAAAAAAGCAGACTGAGGCGCGGCGTGTGAGTGCAGCCGAGCGTGCAACAGCGTTACAAGAGTAAATAGGAGGCATGTACACACTCCATTTAATGGGTTAGCCAAGGCCCCCGGACGTGCCCCATGTGCAAACCGGGCATTTGCCCGGCGGGCCCGCTGGGGTTTCCAGCCCCCGCAGGGCCGGCTCGGATCGCCCACCGTGGAAGGACGTGTTATTCTTTTTTCACCCCCGGCGGGCCCCAGTCCCCCTGTGCTTGTCTGTGGGCGCGCTAAGCAGGGTCCAGAATGTCGCAATCAGCGACCGACCACCTGTCGGGCAGGGGGGCCGACAGGCCCCCCCCTCGCCACACGGCTTTGTTGGGTCACAACAGACTGGCAGCCATGCCAGCCATCACGGTCCGACCGACTGCCACCGCGCGGCGTTGCCCAAGCATCGACGCGAGGCTGAACAATCCTTGGGGGACTAACTGATCCCGCGTCTGTTCAGCTCCCAGGGAGGCCTGCGGGGACCAGGTCCGCGATGTTGATATGACGTCATCGCGCGCGCCTCTCCGCCGGCCCCGCACTCTGCAGTGAGCAGTGCGGTCCCGCGGCTTTACGAGCAGGTGAAGAGGAGGGGACAGCGGGTATGTACATTTTTTTTATTATTTTTTTAAACTAACCTTAAATCACGGCCCGTATAAAATAGCGCCCTGGCCCCAGGCTATAATGAATGCCCTGCCCTTGCTTTACCTATATCCTGCCCCTGGTTAAAATTATGCGCCCAGGCCCTGGCTAACTGTTCCGCTGCCCCATGGCACCTATACCTGCCCTGGCAAATATTAAATTGCCCTTCCCCTGGCTACCTATTAATCCCCTGTCCTGGGCTTCATAATGTAATGCCTTTACCACTGTCTACCTTATGCCCCCTGCCCCTGGCTAACTATGAGTGCGCCTGCCCTGGCTACCACTATAACCTTGTACACTGGCTAAATATTCATTTGCCCTTCCCCCTGAGAAGCAGATACCCCTGCCCTGGCTAATATGAGGCCCTGCCCAAGGCCTACCTTATCCTGCCCTGGCTACCTAATTACCCTGCCCTGGTCTATATGATGTTGCACTGAGCCCTTGCTAATATGATGCATGCCCTGGATAACCTATTCCCTGCCTCTGCTATCATATTGCACTGCCTCGGCTATATGATGCACTGGCCCTGGCTACCTATACCCTGCCCAGGCTATATGATGCACTGCGAGGCCGAGGCTGGCTACCTGACAACCCCTCCTTGCTATAATGATGCCCTGCCCTGTGCTAATATGAAACACTGCCTGGCCGTTACCTATACCGCTGGCCCTTGGCTATATGGAAAGCGACTGCCCTGTCTATCCTATATCACTGCCTGGCTAACCTAATAGTCCTGCCCTGGCTTAATATGATGCCCCTTCCCTGCTATATGATGCACCCTTCACCTGGTAATATGAATGCCCTGCCCCAGGCTACCTATAACCCTGCCTGACTATATGATGCTCCCTGCCCTGGGGTATCCTAACGCATGTCGCCCGACTATATGAACAGGGCCCGCAGGCCACTGGCTAACCTATAAACGCTGCCCGCTATAAGCTGCCCCTGCACTGGGCTACCTATACCCTACCGTGGCTATGAAAAAAAATTTTTTTGGAATGGCCCCTGCCCTGGCATACCCAATTCCCCTGCCCTTGGCTATATGAAATGCCCTACCCTGGCTACCTATTCCCCTGCCCTGGGCTGATATATATGATGCACCGCCTACCCCCCTGGCTACCTATACCCTGCCCTGCCTATATGAATGCCCTGGCCGCTGGCTTTTCATATAACCTGCCCTGGCTATATGATGTCCTTCTCCTGGCCTACCTATCCCCTGGACCTTGGCTACCTACACCCTGCCTGGCTTATATAATGCCATGCACATGGCTACCTATGACCCTGCCCCTGATAACTATACCCTGCTACCTTATAACTGCCCTGGCTAACCTCACCCTGCCCTGGCCGCCTAAAAAGTTTGCGCCCTTGGTTCCTGCCTTCAATACTTGTCCCCGGCCCTGCCTACATACCTGGCCCACTGTCCTCAGCCTAATGGGGGTCCCTATCTATTTACAATGCCATTTTTAATTTCTAATTATTTCTGGTTCCTAACATACGCTTGTTTGGGGAATTGATAAGGAAAGTAGCTGGAAAAGAGAGGAGTCTAAGATGATGTATTTGTGGTAAATTCTACAGGGACGAGTAGTGACCACTAGAAGAGGACATTGCATGCTGTACCGGACAGAGAAAGAAATGGAAGGGAACAACAAGGGAAGACTTCATGGAGGTTTGGGCCAGAAGGAGAAGAAAAGAAGAGAACAACTCCCATCAGAGATGACGTCTCCTGTGAGTCCCTGCTGTCAGGGATATTACTTCTGTGTTGAATCAGTGCTGTATTCATGTGATGGTGACCTGACTACTGGGATGTGATTGGTGGTGTTGTAGGTTATGCTGGTGCTTATGTAGTGTCAGTGTGGGCTTGTCCCGGATTGTAAAGCTAGTGCACACCTGACTCTGTGATGAGGGGTTTCTCTACACAACTGTTTATTTCTTTCTTGTGTGTAGGGGCTCTCACATGGAGCGGTTTTGGTGCATTTTTTTAAGCATTTTTTGTGTGCAGAAATGTACAGCATTAACTGCTCTGCCTTTCTGCACAAAATGCATCAAAAACGCACCAAAAACTCTCCGTGTGAAAGCAGCTTTATAGTATAGTTTATTTTAGACAGTGTCGAGGTGCGAGAACAAGGGACATTTTGTAAGCCGATATTGTATGTGGGCTGGTGGGGGCTTAGTGCCAGGGCTGATTTTTATTCCCAGTCCGGCCCTGATGGTAGCTGTAGGTTGGGCCCCTACAATAAATGCCACCAATGGGCGCATAGAAACTCAACTGGTGGGCCCCTAAGATCAACTCCAACTGTGGGCTCTAGGCATCTCAGTCCGACACTGGAACCACCCCTCCAGAAAGACCAAAAAGGCTCTTATTAAAAAGACAACCTCCCATTCTGAGGGTGGCCACCACTTTTAAGCAGGTTTTTGCTGGGGCCTCTTTGAAAATATCGTAGGTGTTAACTGCTGCGACCCATGAAGAAAAAGGGAGCATGGGCAAGCAAGGGTAAACATAGGGCAGGAGGAGAGGAAGCTGCCAAGAGTCTAATCTCTTAAGAAGCTGAGCCCTGTGATATATAGGATTATATGATAGAGGAGAGAAGCTGAGCTCTGTGATATGTAAGGTTATATGATAGAGGAGAGGAGCTGTGCTCTGTGATATGTAGGGTTATATGATAGAAGAGAAAAGCTAAGCTCTGTGATATATAGGGTTATATGATAGAGGAGAGGAGCGCTATCATATAACCCTATATCTCAGAGCTCAGTTCCTCTCCTCTATCATATAACCTATTAGAGGGGCATTGGTGGTGGAGGGGTCTAAACAGCAGTGCAGAAGGCCATAGAGGTCTAAAGGGGTAAAGTCTGACAGTAAGAAATCTAAACAAGCTTTGGTGTTGCTGATAAGCCACAACAGGAAGTGATGTCACCCAGCCCCTGACAGAGCAGAGATAGATGGTCGGTAACCTATGGAAGCTTGTGTACACAAGCAGTGGATAAAAACTGTGCTAACTTCCAAAGGAACCAAATTCAAAACAGAAATGTATTGATAGTCTTTATCTACATTTGCCAATATGTTTAAAGCCAACCAATGTGGTAAGAATACCCCGTCTGTTTTTTTAATTCTCCATATCACAATCAATATTTTAAAAACAATCCTCAAGTCCTGTACTTTTTACTCTGGCTACTAGACCTAATAATACTCTGTTCTGAAGAGAAAACTTTTCAGCAGTCTCTTCATGATTAGCACAGGCAGGATTACACTGAAAGGTGACACCAATGTGTATAGATAAGACAGGATCCACCAGTCACAATAGGAGATCGTCACAGCTCCCCCTCCCCTCCCTGCACAGAGACTTCTTCCCAGGTCACAGAGCATGCCCAGAAAACTCTCCTGTAGAAGTCAATGGGTCTGCTCCTGTTCACAGGCTCCTATGCCCATGTAGATTCTGTAAATCATGGCTGCCCCCATAATCATACACAGACAGCAGAATTTACAAATCTATAATCAGAAAATAAAAACTGCTAAGAAGAAAAGCATACGTATTAGTATCTTGTTATAATTAGTAAGAAAAAAAAAAATTGTGTTGGATTCCTTTTAAGTTCGGTCTACTAGGCTAAGAAATTGTGGCCATCATACTGAAACTAGAAAATAAGAACAGCACTGCAAGGCGAAGATAAGCTATATACGCTAGTTATGCCCTGGGGACAAAGTATAACATAGCATATTTCCTTTATCGATCAAACTGCAGGATTTTTAAAAGTCGGATATATGAAGAATTTAACATGAGGTTGCTATATCTAAAACTGTGTGGGTGTCATTGCAAAGTTCATGCTATTTATGTGTCACAGAGTTTTCAATATGGAGCATACTGTGAATAAATTCATATCAGGGGAAAAAACAACACAAAAATGAAAACTGCACCGATTCCAAACCATTCACGTCACTTAAAGTAGATTCCTAAATGCATCTGCATTATCTACTTTTCAAACGATTGCATGAAGAAATGGGCCATCAGAAAAGATTGCGACAACTGCAGCCGTAAAAATATAGACCCTTAAATTGAATAACTTAAAGCAGGGACGTCAAACTTCTTTTTACTGCGGGCCACATTAGCATTATGGTTACCTCCAAAAGGGCCACGGTGCGCTACATGGTAAGTAAAAGGCCAAGGTTGTGTAATGGCCAGCCCCTTCACCTTCTTTACCACCGAGCTTCCTACTTTGGCTGGTGTCTAGGGCTGTCAAAGTTGCTGAAAAGAGCGGTGTGCAGGAGCGGGCCAGAGCTCCAAATCCAAAATGGCATCTATTCTCTGTGCTGGTGCCACCATCCCTGTCAAGCACTTCACCAACGGGAAAGAAGGACAATCTACGACTGGACCTTGTCCATCCTGTTCGTTGTGTCTCAAGAACCACATAAAATTACATGAAGGGCTGGACTCGCCCCGAGGATTTTAAAGGGGTTGTCTCATTACATTGATTCATCTTACCTCGGTCCTGTGTTCTTTGTTTCATTTTGAATTCAAGGGCATGTTTACAGGCTTCTACTAGGCTGCAGTAGAAGCCAGGTCTGTAGCTATAGCAACCAGTACTGGCAGCCTATCATGAGAGATTGAACAGGTCTGTAGCGACCTGGGGAGCTGATGCAGCCCATACAAGAGGGGATATCTAGGAATAGACAAGACACTGTTAATGGACAGATATTGCAAAGTGACTTGTTTTTGCAAGATCTTTAACATAAAAAGCAGCGATCCTTGTAGTGAGACAACCCCTGTAAGTTTGTCACATGTGACTTAAAGATATTTTCTGGTGAATTAAAACAGATTTAGGGGCATAATCAGAAAATGTATCTAACTAATACCTTGAGGTTACCAAGAATGCAGTGCCCCAATGTTAACCAGAATCACTATGAGAGAATTGACAAAGCAAAGAGCAGTGATTGGCTTAAAGGGGTTGTCTCACTACAAGGATTAATTTTTATGTTAAATATCTTGCAAAAACCAGTCACTTTGCAATATATGTCCTTTTAACACCCCCTCCCTATTTTTCTGGATATCCCCCCCCTTCTTTATGGGCTGCCTAAAGCTCCTAAAAGGCCCACTATAGTACAAAACCTTTTTTGTTTCCCTCCTGATGGGCCCGCCAGCACGGTTTCCCCCTTTTTAACTAAAGCCCCCTGGCTTCTACTGAAACCCTTTTTGACAAAACCAGTAAACCCCGGGGCCCCCTAAAAAATTCAAAAAAAGAAAAAAAGAAAACCCAAAGGACTGAGGTAAAAATAAAACCAATTTTTGGGGGGGAAAAAACCCCCCCTTTAAATTTAATCGGGTGCAAATGAACCAGATGTCCATCATGGAAGGCCCCGGGGCCCCAAGGGGGTGGGGGGGTGAAAACAGAGGAAAATTGGCCCCCAAATGGGGTCGGAAAACTTTTATTGAGGAAAGAAACATACTGTTTTTTCCCCTTTCAGCAATTAAAAGTTTTTCGTGTAAAAGGTTAAAGCAAATTTCGGTAGGTACAAGAGTGTCTAAAGAATAACATTTAAAGAAATTATACAATTTAGTGGCGTCATTACTACCCAGATCCTATTAGGGTTTGGAGTTTTCACCATTTACAGCAGCCGCAAGTGCACAAAACCATGCGGAAGCCAAAGTCCGCCCAAGTGTGTCCTTGATATTGCAAACCTGTGCACCCAAAGGGGGGTCCGTATTTTTTTTTCGGCTGCATGCAGTTTCCCCGAGCTGTTATCCCAGTCTATGTGAATATATAACAGGTTATATCGCTAACAGATAAAACAACATAGCAAATTAACACATTTTGAATAGATTTTCTAAAAAACGTAAGCCGCTCTCAACAGGGCCGTTAGCTTATGTACCTTGAAGCAGGTCTTCTGAATTTATAAGGGCGAAGCAGAAAAATTTTTATATTAAATCCCCGCCTTTTTTCCCCCCTACTTTTAAATTTCCCAAATTTCATTTTTTAAAAATGACAGACCCCAAGGGGGGGGGGATTTATTCAAGTGAAAAAAAAAGTTTTTTTAAAGTTTCCCCAATCTTTTCCAAAAAAAAATAAACGTTTGGGAAATCATTTTTTTAAAACAAAAAAGGATTGTGATGAATGTGAAAAAAATTAAAAAGGGGTTTAACAATAAACTGAGCGGAGGGCCCCTTCCTCCCCACCCCTTGGGG
The DNA here is from genome assembly GCA_025379985.1 of Phyllomedusa bahiana. Classification (NCBI taxonomy): domain Eukaryota; kingdom Metazoa; phylum Chordata; class Amphibia; order Anura; family Hylidae; genus Phyllomedusa; species Phyllomedusa bahiana. Next base: position 1,174 of record JAODAL010041491.1, on the reverse strand, counting down.
CATTTTTTTTTTGGGTGTAAAGGCCCCCCAAAAGGGGTAAAAAATAAAACTGAATTTGCTGAAAACTCTTTTGTGAGTGCTATTCTACAACAAGGGAACTGCAGCCGGCAGAAATGATCTATCTACTGGGTGATAAATCCAGGATTAGTGCTCCTTTTTTACTAAAACCCCCCAAAAACAATCTTTGTTTTTCCCCATTTCCCCCCTCACCCCCAAGACAAATGGGGAGTCGAACAAAGCAGCAATCGAGCATGTGCCCCGCCCGTGCCTTTTAAAAGTGTGTGGTACTGACAAACAGAGCTGAAGTGCCCGACTTAAAGGGAAGGGCCCACCAAAAAAATGACATTGTTTAACTAAAAATTTTTATTTTAAAACACTTTTTAAAAAAATTTTTTTTTTTTCATAAAACTTTCAATTTTTTTTAAAGCCCTTTGCATTTTTCCCATTTTGGGGCCACGGGGCCTAAAAAATTTTTCCAACATTTCCCTTTCTTAAAAAAGTTTTCTCAGTTTTTCGGGCTCTTTAATCAGCACAAAGAGGGTCAAACTAAAGGAGAACCATTTGGGGAACAGATAACAGGGGAATCCACCAGTCACAAGAGGAGTTTGGGCCCACAGTTCACCCTTTCACCCTCCCTGCACAGTGCCCTTCTTCCCGGAAAAGAGAAATGTTTTAAAAAAAACCCCCTCCTATAAAAGTCAATGGGCCCCTAGTCAGTTTTTAAATTTCTCCTATGTGCATGAAGCTACGAAAAGCACCCTCTCTGACTGCTTTTTAAAGCGGGGGTCCAAACAAGGCCTAAGGGGCCAAAAAGGGAAAACGGGCAAAACTTAAAAAATTTTTAAAAAAAAAATTAAAAATTTCCCCGGGGACCTTTGGGCTCTTTTTGGGGGCATTCATTGCCCCAAAAGGAGAACGCATTTAACCCAAAAAAACACAAAAGGGGACACTTTGTTTTTTTTTAAAGCGGCACCCAGCAGAAAAAGGGAAAAATTATTTTTGCAAAGCTGTATTAAAACCCCAGCCCCCCAAACCAAAAAAACCTATTTTTTTGGAAAAATTTTATCCCCTATATTTCCCGAATGGACGGGGTGGAACCCGGCCCCCCGCAAAAAGAACATAAAAAAAAAAAAAACCAAAAAAAATTTTATTTTTTCCCTTCCCAAAATTAATG
>JAODAL010041490.1:0-35824 GCA_025379985.1 Phyllomedusa bahiana | reverse complement strand
CGAAATTGAAATACCCCATCGTCTTCTTCCGTCCACTGATGAAGCGCCCCGGAAAGGCAAATTCTGGGGAAAGAGACCACGATGGTTTCCGCAATTCGTATCACATCCATCATCAACACAGGTGAATTGGTCATCCGGGACTTTCTGCATCCAGAAGCCCGGCTACAAGCAAGAGGGCCCCCAAGGCGTTCCCACCCCCCGGGTTTTTTCCCGTTTGACCCGGCTTCCTTCCCCCTCTGATGGCTCAATAACGGGCGTCAGAGCAGAAAAATTTCTTTCCTTTTGGGATTTTTTAACATGCCTTTTGCCCCCAAACCCCCATTTGGGTCATAAAAGAGGTTTCCGGGAAAATTTATTAAATCCCCCAGGGGTGGGTTCACGAGTTGACTTTTGGGGCTCTTCATTTTGGGAAAACGGTTTGTGATGATGCGGGATGACAAAATTTTGGGGGGGGGTTGACTGGGAGGCCCCGAAGGGGAAAGGGGACTGCTTTTGCGGGTTTGGGCATTAACCATGAAGGACAGATTGGCGACGTTTTCGTTACTGGATTAAACGGGGCCCCTGCCCAGTGATGCAGGCCTGAGGGTTCCTCCCAACTGCGGTCCCTGGCATGCGTGTTGCCCCGCCCAGCACTGGAAGGGAGCACCTTCTCTCGACCTTTTACCTCCATGTGCACCCCCCTTTTTGCTGGGTTACCACCTCTTTTCCCGCCCCAAATGTTCAGAAAAAAATAAAAAATTTGAGAAGGTATGGAAAAATTTTTTGGGAAATTTTTTTAAAAAAGACGGAAAATCACGCAATTTAAAACCCCTTTCTAATAAAAACAAAATTGTTTGGTTTTCAAATTTAACTGAAAGGGGTGTCTCGATCAAAAAAATCTGGATTGGGCAAAAGTGCAAAAAACAGTATCTTTTTATGTTTTCGATAATACCAGTATTTTTTGGCCCCCCTTTAATTTCCCCCTTGGGGGACTAAAAAAAATTGTTGTTTTAAGTTTTAAACGTGCAATGTTACGTCAATAAAACAAAGCTGTAGTGCCCAAAGTCAAAAAAACGTATCGAAATTATTCGGATAATAAAATTGGTTTTTTTGCCCCTTTCAATTCCCCCTGTGGTGTTTTAAAAAATTTGTTGTTTTAAATTTACTTTCAAGCTGGGGTAAATGAACAAACTTTTAGGGCGCCCAAAGGGTAAAAAAAAACACTACGTTTTTTTTTCCGTAAAATTTAACAGGGTTTTTTTTGCACCTTTCAATTCACCGTGGTAAATTAAAAAAATTGCTTTTTTAAGATTTTCGTGAAAAGCTGCGTAAAATCCCCCGCGGGAGTGCCCAAAGTAAAAAAAAACACGTATCTTAATGTTTGGGATAAAAAAAATATTTTTTGCCCCTTTTTCAATTCCCCTGTGGGGGAATAAAAAAATTGTTTTTTTAAGTTTTCGTGCAACTGTTTTCAATGAACAAAGCTTTTTAGGGCGCCAAAGTAAAAAAACACGTATCTGTTATGTTTTCGTTTTAATACCTAATTTTTGCACCTTTCAATTAAATTGGTGATTTAAAAATTGCTGTTTTCGATTTACGGGGCAAGTGCTTCAATGAACAAAGCTGTGGGTGGCCCAAAGTAAAAAAAACACTTATCTGTTATGTTTTCGTAAAAAACAGGGGTCATTTTTGGGCACCTTTTCAATTCACCTTTTGGTGATATAAAATTGCTTTTTTTCAGTTTTACGGCAATCTGCGTCAATGAACAAAGCGAAAGGTGTGCCAAATCAAAAAAACGTATTAAAATGTTTTCGGATAAAAAAAAGGGTATTTTTTGAAACCTTTCAATTCCCCCTGGGGACTTTTAAAAATTGCTTTTTTAAGATTTTACGTGCAAGTTTGGTCAAGGAACAAAGTTTGTAGTGCGCCAAAGTAAAAAAAAACCGTATCTTTTTATGTTTTGTATAAATACCCCAGTTTTTTTTGGCACATTAATTTTAAATGCCCTGGTGACTAAAAAAATTGCTGTTTTAAGATTTACGTGAAAAAAAACGTAAATGAACAAAGCTGTAGTGCCCTAAGTAAAAAAAACAGTATCTGAAAGTATTCGGTTAATAAAATGTTTTTTTTGCCCCTTTTTCAATTCATTTGGGTGGTGTATAAAATTGTTTTTTTCAGATTTCGTGAAAGCGCGTCAATGAAAAAAAGCTTTTTGGGCCCCAAAAGCAAAAAAAACGTATCTGTTATGTTTTCTTTAAAAATTACACGGAAATTTTTTGCAACCTTTCAATTCCCCTGTGGTGACTTTTAAAATTTGGGCTTTTTTTAAGTTTTACGTGAAACTGCGTCAAAACAAAGCAGTCGCCAAAGTCAAAAAACACTATCGTTATTTTTTTGTAAAATAACGGTTTTTTTTGCCCTTTAAATTTTAAACCTGGGGGGGACTATAAAATTGCTTTTTTTAAGCAAAAAGTGCAAACTGCGTCAATAAAACAAAGGGTAGTGGGGCCAAAGTAAAAAAAACGTTTTGGGAAATGTATTCGGATTTTTTAAACTATTTTTTTTTCCCTTTTCAATTCACCTGTGGTGATTTTTAAAATTGCTGTTTAAATTTACGGCAAGCTGCTTCAATTAACAAAGCTTTTAGGGGCCCCAAAGGGTTAAAAAAAAACACGTATCTGTTAGGGTTTGGGATAATACGGGTTTTTTTTGCCCTTTAAAAATTTTTTTCACCTGGGGGTAAATATAAAATTGCTTTTTTTAAGTTTTTTCGGGGCAACCCTGCGCCCAAAATGAAAAAATGCTGATGCGCCAAAGTAAAAAAAACACGTATCTGTTATTTTTTCCCGGTATAATACACGGTATTTTTTGCACCTTTAAAATTCCCTGTGGGACTTTAAAATTGCTTTTTTTAAGTTTACGTCGAACTGCGTCATGAAAAAAAGTGTAGTCCCGCCAAATTTAAAAAAACAGTATCTGAAATGTATTCGGATAATAAAAGTTTTTTTTTGTTTTTTTCAATTCACCTGGGGGTTGACTAAAAAATTGCTTTTTAAATTTTTTCGTGCAAGCTGCGTCAATGAACAAAGTTTTGTGCCCCAAAAGGGTCAAAAAACACTTATCTGAAATGTTTTCGGATAAAAAAATTTAAATTTTTTGAAATTTTAAACCCCCTGGGGTTAAACTAAAAATTGCTGTTTTAGTTTTTAGTGCAAGCGCTCAATTAAAAAAAAGGCTGTAGTGCCCCCAAAGTCAAAAAACACGTATCTGTTTTTTTCGTAAAATTTACAGGGGTTTTTTTTTTGAAACCTTTTTCAATTAAACCTGTGGTGACTTAAAATTTGTGTTTTAAGTTTTTGTGCAAGCTCCCGTAAATTTAAAAAAGGGCTGTAGTGCCCCCAAAGTCAAAAAAACACGTATCTTTTTATGTTTTGTATAATACAGGGTTTTTTTTGCCCTTTCAATTCACCTGTGGTGACTAAAAAAATTTGCTGTTTTAAGTTTTTCGGCAAGTCGTCAATGAACAAAAAAAGCTGTAGTGCCCCCAAAGAAAAAAAAACACGTTTTCTGAAATGTATTGGAAATAAAAAAAAAAAAAAAAAAAAAAATGTTTATTTTTTGCCCCTTTCAATTAAACCTGGGGTGACTATAAAATTGCTTTTTAAGAATTTACGTGCAAGCTGCGTCAATAAAAACAAAGCTGTAGTGCCCCCAAAGTAAAAAAACACGTATCTGAAATTTTTATTCGGATAATAAATTTTTTTTTGCCCCTTTTTCAATTCCCTTGGTGACTATAAAATTCCCTTTTTTTAAGATTTACGTGAAAGCTCCCGTCAATGAACAAAGGGTGGGTGCCCCCAAAGAAAAAAACACGTATTGTTCCCGTTTTCGTATAATAAAAGGGTTTTTTTCACCTTTACAATTCCCTTGGTGCCCCTTTAAAAATTTGGCCTGTTTTGGGGATTTAAGTGCAAGGGGGTTTATTTTGAACAAAGGGGAAAGGGGGGTTTTTTAAATTGAAAATAAACCCCTTCTGAAATGTAAAATGATAATAAAAGGGGAGTTTTCCCACCTACACAGAGCCCCTGCAGTTACTAGAAAATGATGTGTTTCCAATAAAAAGGGTTCAGGCTGCCCAATATCCAGGAAATTTTTTCAATAGAAAAACTTTTTAAATAAAAAGTTTTTTTTGCGGGTCCCAATGTCTCCCAACTAAGTTTGGTAAAATTTTATCCAGTTTTCTTTATTAGAGCTTGTCTTTTGGTTCGCCCGCCCCCCCCCCCCCCCGCCCCCTCCAGGGCCCTTTCCCAGCGGTAGATGCCCCTTTTAAAATTCTCTACCTAACTACATAAATTTTTCCAATATATAATCTAACTAAAATTTGTAAGGATCACAGCTAATAGTAGAGGTTTCTCTGTGCAAAAATAGAATATTTTGCTGCGCTTTTTTGGCCACAGGCGGGAGTGCACATCCTACCCCTATGGACGCTGAGAGACACTGAGGCGGAACAGGAAACGCTGTTCTATTTTAAAACGAGGGTCATGTGATTTTTCCAGCCAATCGCAACATACACATCCCAGTCATGACGTCGCACACACATCTCCCCCTGCTCTATTTCTGTAATCTTAATTTGCTGGCCGGCAAAATTACAGGAAGCGCGAAAATGGCGCGATCTTAATAGATGATGCACAGATTTTAGCCTTAATTATCGCATGATCTAAAAATTTCGATCATCATAAAAACCTTGCCGATTTCAACTTTGTCGATAATAATCGCTCAACACTATTCCTGACGTGATTCATGTTCATCTCTCGTAGTGACCTAGAGTATTCACTACCTCAGCCCTTTACAGTTCACAATGGCCATGCTCTCCAGGATGTCACAGCTGCAGTGACCTTACAAGGCCTCCATTAAGAGTACCTGTTTGAGAGGTTGCATGACATCACTGTTCACCTGCTGGCATTGAGATCTCTCCTGCATTTGCCGCTGCCAATACGCAGTGGCGGGAACCCCATTAGCTGCTGTTTTTTTTAAATAAGGTGACCATCCACTTGGATAGGACGGCGCTCCAATTTAACTTCGACTTTGCCTAGGTGTCCTTCATGGTCATTCTCCAGTCTGGTGAAGCCCTGGCCTTGGCCACTCCCCTCTGCGAGCATGAGAATCTGATAACGCTCAACTTTCAACTCTTCCTAAATGCATTCCGTAGGGTCCTTGAGGAACCTGGAAGCACCTACTCTGCTGAGTCTTCTCTGCTACGTTTATGCCAAGGAGAGTCTACAGTTTGACGTTATGCTATACTGTTTCATATGCTCCACTCTGAAGTAGCCTAGAATAATAAGGCTATCATGGCAGCATTCTGGGAAATTCATCATATGGAGAGCCTATAATCTAATCCGTATTTTTGAACACGATGAATGGAAGAATGCCTTCAACGCCCATGACAGGCATTTTGAGTACCTGGTGATGCCCTTTGGCCTATACAATGCCATCTTCCAGGACTTTGTCAAATAAGTCTTCCTCTATGTTTGTGTCATTGTATATTTTTATGATATATTGATCTTTTTTCCTGATCTTGTAACATAGGAACCCAGGTATGTGAATCCTCTGTGTCACTGCAAGACATGGAGATGCAAACTACACCAGGAAGCGGAGTCTAAGGGGCCCCCGGTCTTTACTGGAGCCCAATGCAATGCTGGACAGGCTTAGCCGTAGGGAACCCCCAGGTCGCTACCCCTGACATGGCTACTTGTGGTGACTGCCGAAGTGCTGGATGTAGAACAGCGTGAACAGGCAGAGGTGACAGATCAGAGGCAAGTAGCAACTGATGACAGGTAACAGAGTCCCAGACAGGAATCAAACTGGCATAGCAGCAGGTAACAGCAGAACAGGTAAACACAGGAACCATAATGTCAGCAAACACAGGTAACAGACAGCAACAGGAGGTCAGGATCTATGTAAAAACATCACCAAACATCAACAAATGGAACCAGAGCACAGGCAGGAAGTTCCATAAGTCCCAGGTGATGAAAGGTCATTGGCCAGGTAATTATGTACTGTCTCTTTAAATCTCAGCAAGCTGACACGAGTGCCCTAGGGAGGGTGCGTGCATAAGCAGGACGCCAGCAGTAGCTAGGACAGGAGCAATGACAGGGGAGTGCATACTGGCAGAGGGGCCACAACAGGAACACAGGCACATCCACGGCCCAGAACAGGGACTGCGGCGTGGACCGTGACAGATCTCAAGTCCCATCGTGACCATGTGAATCTGGTGCTTAGATGCTTACGGGCCACCATCTCTATGTAAAGCTTGAGAAATGTGTTTATGAGCAGACCAGTATTCCATTCCTGGGGTACATTGTCTCTAATAGAGGTCTGCAAATGGATCCTAGTAAATTGTCTGCTGTTTTTCAATGGCCAAGAGCTATTGGACTTCAGGTGATTCAGCGCTTCTTGGGCTTCACACACTATTACTGTTAAATTATTCCCCACTTCTCTACTCTTTTGGCCCCCATAGTTGCTCTGACTAAAAAGAACTTCAACCCTAAACTCTGACTGCCTGAAGTGGAAGAAGCTTTTGCCCACCTTAAAGCCATGTTTGCCACAGTACCGATTTGCCCAGATCCCGAGAAACTCTTTTACTTGGAGGTGGATGTCTCGCCCATGGGAGCAGGAGCTGTTAATAATAATAATCTTTATTTATATAGCGTCAACATATTTCGCAGCACTTTACAATGTAGAGGGTATAATTACAGACAAAAGAGAGAAATTACACAGTGAGAGCTACTTACAGATGATATCTATCATACATGACAAAACTTTGAGATTCTTAGTTCACATGTTTTTGATCAAAAAATGCTTAAGCCACCCACGAACTTACACGGGATTCAGGTCGGGTGGTCCTACGCTATCTTTACCTCTCAATAGAGCCCCCAAAATTTAGGGGCCCCTCATTGGGTCAACCGACCTCCATTATCCAGAGAGAAAGAAATAAAAAAAAACACCAACCTTGCAAGCTGCACTCATATAACAGCCTGTGAAAATGGGTGGGGTGCAGGAAACAAAAATGGAGGCATCTCTTCCTCCCTATATAGATTAAAAGCAATATTTGCAAATACAACGTATAGTTCTGAACAAAAAAACATTTTTTGAAAAAACACAATGTGAACTTGGGTGCCATGGCAGGGTTGCGGCATATTATATATATACACACGCACACCATTACCGTGGCACACCACTGCAAAAAGGGCAATAAAATACATGGAAAAACCCTAAAGAAGCATTTTTTGCTTTTCTATCATACATGAAAAAACTTTGAGATTCTTAGTTCACATGTTTTTTAATCAAAAAATTTCTTTAAGCCCCCACGAACTTACAACGTGATCTCAGGTCGGGTGGTCCTACGCTTTCCCTTTTCCTCACAATAGAGCCAAATTCAGGCCTCTCATTGGGTCAACCGACCTCCATTATCCAGAGAGAAAGAAATAAAAAACAAAAAAAAACAGACAGATAGCGTAGGACCACCCGATCTGAGATCACATAAGTTCGTGGGTAGCTTGAGCATTTTTTCCAGGCATCCTCCCAGTCTAAAACTCAGATGAGAAGACCTGTTTCTGTATTCCAATCCGTTGATAAAGTTGGGTTTTCTGCCAAGCACGTCTGCCTCAAGTTTGGTCTTCCCTTCCTGGGTCCCTTCTCAGTTTTTCGTCGCATTAATTTTATGTGCCACAAATTCTGCCTGCCTCCATATATGTGGATTCCAAACTCCTTCCACATCTCTCTCCTGAAGCCCTGAGAAAGGTCTCAGAGGAAGGTACTTTTTCCTCGTGGACTGGAAGGGGTTTCTGGCCTGTAATTGGCTGGAGCTGTCATGTAAACGATTAAAGTGCCTCAACTGTAATGAACGAACCGGGAGCTGGAAGTGAAAAAAACATCCATGAGGTAAGTAGGTTTATCTTCTATTTCTATTCATACTCTGATGGACCAATTAGCATGAATAAGTCCCGGAACCCTTTTAAGCTGCTACTCTCTTATATCAGCCCATTCATCCCTTTCTCCTTGCAGACTGACAATTCCTGTTACTTAATGACCAGCAACTTGTATCTTTTCACCTGCTTCAAAGGCTAAGGCTGTCTGTACACAACACTTGTTTAATTTTTAGTACACTGCAGTGGTGTATGGATTTTTAAGTGGATTCAGTATTTAGAATCTGCAATAATCTGACTTTAAATCATCTCCATAGACCTCAATAGAAAATCCAAGCCATAATCCATTGTATTTCACTTGAAGTCGGCAGAGTATAGCACTGTTCAATGTAAATAGGCTGGCCGAAATCCAAAAACTGACCACAAAATCTGTAGAAAAAATGTTGTAAAAAAAGAAAACCAATTGAAATCCTATTACAGAATCCAATGGTATTTTACAATTGTCATGTAAACGTAGCCTAAGGAGCAATCATAACTTCCTTACCCTTCTCTACTCCACCATAAACTTCAGAGCAATTACCTGTAGACCCAAGGCTAGCCTCTGGTCTGATGGCATTTTATGCAGGATATTTTAGGTTCCTCTCTTACATATTGCTGTACTTAGCTATCTCTGAATGCAGCAGTTATGCACATGACTGACTGCCAGCCATTCAAGGGAGGACATTCTCCATCAGTCCCCCACATAACAATCTTCAGCTACTTTATTATTTCTCCCCCAGTGTCATCTCTCTCCCTAATGTTATCCCACCCCCATTATGAACTTTGTATCAGCCGCCCCACAAAGTGGATGATTGTCTTACCTAATGCAAGGCACCATATTTACGATATACTTTCACCATAGTAATGTACTGCTTGCAAAGGGAGCAGTCAGCTGCTCTTCCCTAAGGCTCTCTCAACTACTGTGTTTTGTAACATGTGAGAGAAGACTGGGAACTGCCGTCTAATTACAAAATGCAGGGGATGTGAGAGCTATGGGTAAGAGCTCTGACAGATTCCTCTTCATCTAAAACAGACTTACCAAGATCCCTAATTGCTAACACCTTGCTATCAGTCACACACAATTCTGACACTCAATACACTTGGGCACTCGCAGGCATTTACAGTATCTCACAAAAGTGAGTAAGCCTCTCACATTTTTGTAAATATCGTATTTATTATGTCTTTTCGTGGGACAACACTGAAGATATGTCACTTTGATACAATGCAAAGTAGTCAGTTTACAGCCTGTATAACAGTGTAAATTTGGTGTCCTCAAAATAACAACATACAGCCATCAATGTCAAAACCACTGGCAACAAAAGTGAGTACACCCCTAAGTGAAAATGGAAAAAATGTGCCCAAAGTGTCAATATTTTGTGTGCTTGTGTGTGCGGCCACCATTATTTTCCAGCACTGCCTTAACTCGTTTGGCCATAGAGTTCACTAGAGTTCATACGTTACAGCTAGTGTTGAGCGATTATTATCGACAAAGTTGAAATCGGCACAGTATTTACATTGATCAGATTTTTTAGATCACGCGATAATTTAGGTTAAAATTGTGCATAATCTATTAATATCGCGCCATTTTCGGCGCTTCCTGTCATTTGGGGGCCAGCAAATCAGCTTACAGAATAGAGCAGGGTGAGATGTGTGTGCGACGTCATGGACTGGGATGTGTATGGTTGCGATTGGCTGGAAAAATCAATGACCTGTTTTACATAGAACAGCCCTTCCTGTTCATGATCAGTGGTGTCAGCGTCTCATAGCAGTAGGACGTGCGCCCCTGCCTGTGTCCAAACAGCTCAGCAAACAGCTCAGCGAAATTATTCTATTTTTTCACAGAGACAGCTCTACTTTTAGCAGAGAATTTTAAAGGAGCATCTACCACTGTAAAGTCACGAGGGGACCGGGGGGGGGGGGGTGGGAGGCCCGTGGGCGAACACAGACAAGCTCTGGATATTGTACAGCCAAAACTTTTTTTAGACATTGCATTGCTTTATTAGGATACAGATCTTTTTTAATAACTGCAGGTCTATTTGTTAGGTGCAAAACTCCCCTTTTTTATCAGTATACATTTCAGATAGGTGTTTCTTTTTCAAATTTTTCCCAAATCCAGCTTTGTTTGATATAGCCACCATGCAGTTAACTTTGAATACAGCAATTTTGTAGTCACCACAGGTTGATAGGTGCCAAAAAATACCTTTTATTATCCCGTATACATTTCAGATATGTGTTTTTTTCACTTTGGCGCAGGCCAGCTGTGTTGATAGAGCCACCTTGCAGTTAAATTTGAATCCAGCAACTTTGTAGTCACCACAGGTGTACTGATAGGTGCCAAAAATACCTTTTATTATCCGTATACATTTCAGACAGGTGTTTTTTTCACTTTGGCGCAGGCCAGCTGTGTTGATAGAGCCACCTTGCAGTTAAATTTGAATCCAGCAACTTTGTAGTCACCACAGGTGTACTGATAGGTGCCAAAAATACCTTTTATTATCCGTATACATTTCAGACAGGTGTTTTTTTCACTTTTGGTCAGTCAAGCTTTGTTGATAGAGCTACTTTGCAGTTAAATTTGAATACAGCAATTTTGTAGTCACCACAGGTGAATTGATAGGTGCCAAAAATACCGTTTATTATCCGTATACATTTCATACAGGTGTTTTTTTCACTTTTGGTCAGTCAAGCTTTGTTGATAGATCTACTTTGCAGTTAAATTTGAATACAGCAATTTTGTAGTCACCACAGGTGAATTGATAGGTGCCAAAAAATACCTTTTATTATCCCGTATACATTTCAGATACGTGTTTTTTTCACTTTGGCGCAGGCCAGCTGTGTTGATAGAGCCACCTTGCAGTTAAATTTGAATCCAGCAACTTTGTAGTCACCACAGGTGTACTGATAGGTGCCAAAAATACCTTTTATTATCCGTATACATTTCAGACAGGTGTTTTTTTTCACTTTTGGTCAGTCAAACTTTGGATAGAGGTACCTACCCCAAAATTTCACCCAGAAATTTTTTGTTTTGTTTTGGGGGATTTGAAAATAGTGTGATTCCCCGTCTTTTAATAAGAGACTTCCAAAACCTTTCCTACCCTTCAAATTTTATTTTTGAACATGGAGCAAATGAGGGGGTAAGGAGCAAAAGGGGGGGGGTAAAGGGGAAAGGGGTAGGAGAAGGTGCCCCTTCCAGTGGGGCGACAACTGCAACCGGGATTCGGTTCAGGCCCGTCACCGTGGGCCTGTCATCGGGGGTGGGGGCCCCTGTGAATCCGAAACGAAAGCCCCCAATTGTTTTTCGGGGTTTTACGAACCGCCCCAGCGTTTTCCTTGTCTCCCGTAGGCCCCAATTTTGTCGTATCAGCATCATAGCACCCCGTCCAAATAAATAAAGGGCACCCAAATGAAACTTGTACCCCCACTGTGGTTACCATTTTTGAAGACCCTTTGATGACAAAATGCGGTTGGGGGTAAAAGGGCATTTTAAAAAGATAAGGGGCCAAGAGGATGATTTTCTTGCTTGACCCCCAGTTATGATGCACAGAGGAGGGAAAAGGAAGCCGGGCAATCGTAAAAATCCCCGGGGGTCGGCAAGCCTTCATCCCTTTTGCTTGTAGCCGCTTCTTGGGGTGCAGAATGTCAGGACACGAAGTCCCTGGTTTTATGATGATGATGAGCATTGGGGTCCCAAAGTGGTTTTCAGCAAAATTTGCTTGCGAGCTTTCAACTGGAAAGGGAAGACGATGGGGTGGTCGTACTCCCCCCTCAAAAAGGGGAGAGGGCGGTGGAAATCGCTGATATGATTCCGCCAGCCACGGGGCAGGCAAAACCCTCCTGCTTACGCCCTCAAAAAGTTCAGGCCCCTCAAACCGGGCCCCCTTGGCAAACTCTGATTCACCGCATGTATATGCTGCCTTGTCATAAACGCATAAGTAGAGGAAGAACCCAGGGGGTTTAACCACACCAAATGTCTTTTACATGACGAATGCTTTAGTTAAAAGGAGGCAAAATTGGCCAAAAAAGGTTCAGGGGCCCACGGGGCCTCCAACCCCCTCACACCTCGTCTCCCCCTCCTCCCCCTCCGCCACCCCCAAGGTTCCTCAGCTTCCTGTTTCAGAGTATGATAGGGGTCGCCTCGCTTAGTCCCCCGCGCCCCAGTACCACCCGACCCCCAAGGGCCCATCTACCCCTTTCCCTTCCGCCATTTGCGCTGCACGGTTCTGGCCATTCTAGCAGCCAGCCTTTGTCTTCCGGGTTTTGGGAGCAGAAGAAATATTTTAACCCAAACCATCCAAAGCCAAAAGCTGAATGTGGCATTGCCAGTCTTTTGGCCTTGGAAATGTTGCCTTTCCGTCGGGTGGAAAACAGATGGGTTCGCCACATCATGGCCCTTGCTTGCCCCAATACAGATGCTGAGCGGGAATTTTCTTTGCCAGAAAAGCCGTCCCTGCCCGGGCCAGCCACGTGTCATCTAAAATTTCAAGTGCGTTGTCTGCATCTGGGGCCCGGAAAAGTCCATCTGACCACCGACACATGGATAGTAAGCACGCCAAGGTCGCTATATCTCTGTGACAGCCACTGGGTGAGCTGGGTGGATGTCTCTGGGGTGACGGTGGCTCCAGGTCGGCGCACGCCCCTTCAAAACCGCAGGGATGGTGCAGGGCTCTTTCCCCAAGGTCCTCTGGTGGCATCACGTTGCCCAGAGAAACCAGGGCGTGTTGAAATTAATCTGTCTAGGAGCCCGTCAGGTCAGGAGCTGTGGACGGCTCTCCGCAATGAGACGAGCGCTGGCTGGGTGGACAAGAACCTAGTGCCAGGCAAGGTGGTGTGCGATAACGGGCAAAATCTGCGGCCCGCCCTTAAGATCGGAAAGGCCGGAGCACATCCCTTGCCTGGCACAAGTCATGAACCTTGTCGTCCAGAAATTTCTAAAGAGCTACTCGTCTGGACTGCCTGCTGAGGAAGGCTCGAAGTCTAAGTTCGCACTTCCGCCGTTCGCACCCTGCTTCGTCCGCCTGGCTGCTTTTGCAGCGTCAGCTCGGCCCCCCGTCAACCGTCTCATTGTTGACGTGGCAAAACGCTGGAATTCCACCCTCCACATGCTCCAGCGATTGTGGGAGCAGCAAAAATGCCATTATGCAGTACGAAGTGACACATGGCCTGACAAGCAGGGTGCGAACCTCGGGGTGTTGAGCCACCGAGAGTGGAGGCAGGTGAAAGAGCTCTGCACCATCCTTGCCATTTTGAAGAAGCCCCCAAAATGGTCAGTGCGGACAATGCCCTTGCCAGCATGAGCATTGTGGTGATCTTAGTTCTGGAAAAGGTCGTTGGACACTCTGAAACAACAGGTCCCCCAGCGACGGAGGAGGAGATGGACACAGATGTGGACATGGAGCCTTTCTCTCGTCAAAAACCACAAGGCCCGACAGTTTCACAATTTCATCGGTCTTCATTGGCAGTGGTTCGGGGTCCAGGGGTAGTGCAAGGCGGCGCATCAGCTCTCAGGGTGCATCATCTCAGGCAAGTCAGGGCTGTGTGGAAGCTGTGCTGGAGGAAGCGGAGGAGGAGGAGGAGGGATTCCTAGACACCGACGTTACCGACATCCCTGCCTTGGAAAGAGGTTGGCTTGAATTTGAGGCGGAGGAGGAAGATGAGGAACTTCAGTTTGCTAGTGCCCCTCGACCCAGAGGCTTGGGAAATCAAGGCTCCATCTCTCACTTGAGTGCTTGGATGCTCCATTTCCTCCAACATGATCCTCGCATTAAGGCCATCAAAATGAACAAGAGTTTCTGGTGGCCACCCTCCTGGATCCCCGGTACAAGCAAACTCAGTACTTTCCTTCCCCCCCACCCCAAAAAGAGAGTAAAATGCAGGAAATGGAGACCTTGCTGATTGATCCAACGGAGACATCTGCTTACGTTCCTCAAATGTCACAGTGGAAGAACGTCGCGACGTGACAGCAGTAGAGTGCCAAGTAGCCGTAGCGGCAGCAATAGCAGCAGCAGCAGCAGGCAAGGTGGCAGAAGCCTAATGGGTGACCTCTGGCAATCTTTATTTACCACCTCACCAAGCATTTCAATGAGGGCACACATCCAAGACACAGAGACCAGCTTAAGATCATGGTGCACGACTATCTGCGTCTCAACACCGATGTTTTTGGATGTGTTTCCGGCCCCAATAGACTTCTGGGTATCCAAAATGGACGAATGGCCCGAGCTCGCTCGCCTTTGCCATAGAGGTTTTGTCCTGCCCAGCAGCCAGCGTCATATCTGGCGGACCTTCAGCACAGCGGGAGGAGTCATTACAGACAAACGCATCCGGCTTTCCACAGATAATGTGGATCGTTTGACTTTCATCAAGATGAATCAGGCTGGTTCTCTGATGATGTTGTGGCCCCAATTGCCGAGGTCACCGATTAGTTGCCAGTCTACTTCACACTCCTCTTCAAACAGAAATGGTCCTCTTGAAAACTTTTTTTTAAAATGATCATTTCTGTCACGGGGGTCGCGGCTCCGCTGCCCCCCGCGACCACATCCCCGCTCGCAGGGGGTCTGGCGGGGCGGCTGGGGCGGCCCGCGACCACCCCTCTGCTGCATCGGCGCCGCCTCTCTTACCCGCCGCGCTCCCGTGAAAAGCCACGCCTGCCTGTCCGGCCGTCGCGGCGGTGGCCGCCGCTTAAGGGCGCGCGCTCGCCGGCTACGCTAAATTTAAAGGGCCCGTGTCCCGATAGTTGGTTATTGTCGGCGCTGGTCCTATTTTAAAGGGATCCGCCCCAGTACTTCCTGCCAGTCTGTTGGTGTGGTTTTGGTGTGTCAGAGAGTATTGGAGTTCCGTATTGATTACCCCTGTACCAGTCGTTGCTTACGTTTCCTGACCTTGCCTGTTTGCCGCCGCCCTGACCGTCTGCCCGTCTCTGACTACGAACCTCTGCTGCCTGCCCTGACCTTCTGCCTGTCCCCGACTACGCCTCCGGATTACGTTTCTGTACCACGCTGTACCCCGGCCGCCATCGCACGCAAGTCAGTCGGGGTAACGACTGGTAGCCTCACGCCGCAGCAAGTCCATCCCGTTTGCGGGGCTCTGGTGAAAACCGGGGCTACTTTAAATCCGTTCCCTGGCGTGGCTTAGCTATCATCGCTTGCATTGGCCCAGCGGATCCACTCCTCCGTTACAATTTCTTACTGCAATTTTTATTCTCTTTTCCCAACAGTTCATTTTGCTGGTTTTGCTGTGAGGAGACTGTAAAAGACAGCATCAGGGCAGCCCTTCCTTCATCAGGGCAGCCCTGATGAAGGAAGCCGTGATTTCTTCCGAAACGCGTTGGTACTTTTATATTGGACAAGCCTCTGTAGTCTAGGTGACGTCACCTTAGTCTGCCAGCTAGTTTTTACGTGTTGGATTCTGAGCGCTGCCGGCCGAGCGCTTGGTTAATTTGAACACGAACGTTTCCCTTCCTTACTTTGTCAGTTAAATTGGATCGCTGTGGATAATACATCGGACGCATTTTATGGAAAGAGCTTTTAGGTACTTGCAAGAGTTCTTGTAATTTTTTGGTGCTTTTATTGTTTTTTAAACGACCTTTTAGTTGGAATACGGAGTTGATTGGGGGTAAAGAGCTTTTGGGATAACCACTGGATCAGGTGTTCCCATTTTTCAACAACAGTGATTGTTGACTATTTTTTTTTCGGGAAAAGGGTACTTTGTTGGGGGACATATAGAAGTTGCCTGGTGTCATTTTTTCTATATTAATTGGGAATTTAAGTTTTTGGGAATAGGCAGGTAATCCTTAATTTTTTCAGCAGCTCCTTTTTATATTCGCTTTTGGGGTTTATACTTTTTACTAATTTAGTCTGTCCCTAATCAATGAAAAAGGATTTGGAGAAAAAAGAAACCCTTGAATTTTTGGCTGAATCAGTTCAAAGCCAGGAGGGCCATTTCTTCTCAACAAAAAAGGGTAACTAAAAAGTTTTTTTTGGGGCTGATTGGGGACATTTGAATTACATTTGGTGTGTGCGGACGAATTAACAAATTACACGTGAAAAAAAAATATTTTTAAAAAACTGCAGGGAGGGGTGTATGTTGTATCAAAATTAAAAAAAAAAGAAAAATGGTAATAATGTAAAAAAATAGATAAAATTTTCCCTAAATAAAATTCTGAAAAACCAAAGTCAGTTACCAAAAATTTTCTAAAGGGAAAATTTTCCCCTGAACAAAAAAACCAATTTTGGCCACTTTTTTGATCTGTGGTAAAAACAGGTTTAGGGGTCATGCTGTGGCCCCCGGAAAGGATAGTCTATTTTCCAGGGGAAACAAAAAATGGTGGTTGGGAAAAATTTTTTTTCCCGGGCATTTTTTTTATCTGGGGGTTTCAGACAGGTTTAGGGGGGGTTTCTTGCTGCGGCCCCAGGACGGGGTTTGAAATGCCCATTTCAATTTTAAAATGGGGGTTTTGAAAGACTCTTTTTCCCGGAAATTTTTTAATCTGTGGGGTCATAAAAGGAAAAATTGGTTAATTCGCGGTACAGGAAAAGTTATATTTAAAAGGGTCCAGTTTCAACAAAAAGGGTTTGGTTAAAAGACTCCTTTTCCCGGCATTTTTAATTTGGGGGCCCAGACGGGTTTTAATGGTATACTGCGGTCGGGGAAACAGGTATAGTCAAAGTCCAGGTAAACAAAAATGGGGGTTGAAAGAATCCTTTTTTCCAGCTTTTTAATCTTTTGGGTCAGACTTTTAATGTCATACTGCGGTTCAGGACATTTTTATATTTAAATTTCCCAGTTAAATTTTAAAAGGGTTTTGGTTTGAAAGACCCCTTTTTTTCCGGCATTTTTTAATTTTGGGCACCCTTTTTTTGGGGCCGGTTTGGTTCCAGGACAGGGATATTCAATGTCCAGTTCAATTTTAAAATGGGGTTTTAAAAATCATACGGGCTTTCTGGCATTTTTTAATTTTGTGGGGTCTGCGGGTTTAAGGGTAAATGCGTGGTCCCAAGACAGGGAATTTGAATGGTCTGTGATTTTTTTTCTGTGGCTTTTTTTAACCTTAAATTTTCTTGCCTAAGGTTTTAGCACGTTAAAACGTTTTTCTTGAAGTTTGGGTGTTAATTCCAGCTTTTCCATCCCGTTTGGGGGTAAAAATGAAGGGGTTTTTTTTTCCCTTCCCCTTGGGCTTTAATGGTTTTATCGGCGAAAAATCTATTAAAGACTATCGGGGTATCTATTGTTTAAAAACCATATCGACTATCGACCCGATGACGATAGTCAACGTAATCGCTCATCACTAGTTACAGCCATTAAAATCCTCTTCCACTCCTCTATAATGACATCACAGAGCTTGTGGATGTGGTTATGCTCCTCCACCATCTGTTTGAGGATACCCCACAAATGCTTAATAGGGTTTAGGTCTAAAGACATCCGGGCCAGTCCAGCCCTTTTAGTATCATTTTCTTTAGCAAGGCAGTGTCTTGGAGGTATGTTTGGGGTCGTTATCATGTTGGAATACTGCCCTGCGGCCCAGTTTCTGTAGGGAGGGGATCATGCTCTGCTTCAGTATGTCACAGTACATGTGGGCATTCATGGTTCCCTCAACGAACTGTAGCTCCATACAGCCGGCAGCACTCATGAAGTCCCAAATCATGACACTCCCACCACCATGCTTGACTGTAGACAAAATATACTTCTTTGTTGCCGCCATATACGCTTGACACCATCTTAACCAAATAAGTTTATATTGTTCTCATCAGACAACAGGATATGTGTCCAGTAATCCATGCCCATAAACTGCTTGTCTTCAGCAAACTGTTTGCAGGCTTTCTTGTCCATCATCTTTAGAAGAAGCTTCCTTCTAATATGACAGCCATGCAGACCAGTTTAGTGCAGTGTGCAATGTATGGTCATAGCACTGACAGGATGACCCTGTACCCCTTTAACCTCTGCAGCTAGGGGCGCAGCTAGAGACTCATGGGCTTGGGTGCAAAACTCCAGCTTGGTGCCCCCCCTGCTGCCAGACACCATCTGTGGACCAATACTTTTCAACAACAGGTTCCCTACTTGATGTGACAGACGTCTGCTGTGTAGCGCGCTGCAGAAAAATATTTCTATTAGAAGGAATCATCCAACAGAAGAAAATTCATTTCAAATGGGGCCAAAGCGTCTATTGCCTCTTGCCTCCCCTCACAAAATAAAAAAAATTTGTGGGGTGAACAGGAAAAAAATTGTGCCTTTTGTTTTATGAATTTAGTTGGTGTTGGAGTTTCTTGACTTATCTGTTTTCTGTGGGTCAATAGCTATAAAAGGGCTACATTATCAGTACTATATAGCGACTAATATCACCATAATGTTTCTTACAAATACATTATACCTATATCAATAATTCAAATAACAACATTATACATGGACCAAAGAATTCGCCATATTTCACTTCCATTTAGTGTCTAATACCCCTAGATAGTTTCTGAGCAAATCAGTATATCAAGACCAATAATACCAATAACAACAATATACAAGGACTAAATAATACCGCCATACCCTGACCACAGTAAACTTAATGAAACTATTGTACTGTTACTGAATATAAACCATTACACTAAGACCACACAAGATTACACTATTACCACCATTATTGTGATTACAGGACAGTTACATTAGGGACTCAAAAGTGACGTCTTTTCTCTTTTTTCTTTCTTCATCCGGTCCAGCCTCTCATGACGTCTTCTCCCGGCCACAACTTGTGCCTTACCACACAAACATGTTAGACTCCAAACAGGGAAAGTCCCTCCAACCACCTACAGGACCCTCACTTGTGCCAACACACTCCATATAGTAGACAGCCCCAAAGATTAGATAGGCAGATAGGAAGACGCTTCTTTTAGGTAGGTTACACCTTAAAAATTAGATAAGTGGAAGACTCTTCCTATTAAGTAGGTAAAGTCCCCCTTCAGTGTAGGGCCCTTTCTAGTAGGTAGGTAAGTAGATAGGGCCACTTAGGGTAGGCAAATAGGGCCACTTAGGGTAGGCAGCTAGGGACACTTAGGGCAGGCAGTTAGGGCCACTTAGGGCAGGCAGTTAGGGCCACTTAGCGAAGGCAGTTAGGCCCACTAGATAGGCAGGTAATACGCCCCCAGTATATAGATAGGAAGGTAATTGGGCCCCCAATATACAGATAAGCAGGTAATTGGGACCCCAGTATATAGCTAGAAAGTTAATATGGCCCTCAGTATATAGCTATGCAGGTAATATGGCCCTCAGTATATAGTTAGGCAGGTAATATGGCTCCCAGTATATAGCTAGGCAGGTAATATGGCCTCCAGTATAAAGCTAAGCAGGTGATATGGCTCCCAGTATATAGCTAGGCAGGTAATATGGCCCCCAGTATATGGCTAAGCAGGCAATATGGCCCCAAGTATACAGCTAGTAAGGCAATATGGCCCCCCAGTATATTAATAGTCAGGTAATATGGCCCCCAGTATATTGATAGCCAGGTAATAGGGCCCCCAGTATATAGAAAGGCAGGCAATATGGCCCCAGTATAGCTAGGTAGGTAACATGGCCCCAAGCAGGTAATTAAAATTAAAAAAAATACAAGTACTCACCTTTCCCGGCTCCTGAAGCTCCCGCCCATCTCTGTCTTCTTCCCAACACATTCGGCGTGATGTCATCATGCCATGCAGGGTGTGCTCACTCTCTGCTCCGCGACAGTGTTCAAGTGTATGTCCATCCATAGGACGCATATACACTTGAAGAGACCGTCGGCGCTCCGGGCCCACAGCAGCGGCCTGGAAGCCGCCGACCTGAGGTTTGGGGTAGCGGCAGTTTTATCCAGGGCTTATGCCCCAGCGACGCCCAGCAACACCCCTGCAGCATGTGGCGAGGGAGCCTGTGGGCCCCATTAGCTCAGGGGCCTGGTCGGAACTGTGACCGCTGTGATCTCAAAAAGGTTACCTGCAATGGTCCAACCTTAAGGATGAGGATATATAATTAGAATATGCTCACAGTGAAGCAGAGAGATACTTAAACATAAAGGACCCCAAGATAGTGCTTAGATAAATTAGGCCACCTACAATGAATAGAAATCATGATTACATTTAAAATCCACAGTCTATATATTCAAATATGCAAATATGTAACTAACAGATATCACCAGATAATACTCACTAGACATATTAGGATTCCATAATGCAAGCACCTCGGTTGGCCAGCTGCTGATACAGCTGAGACAGGACAAAAAAATGGACCCAAAAGATGATCATAAATAGATCCAAACAGCCTGTCCCCCCCTCACCCTCCCAAGATGCAGGCAATGACTGAATAGAGGTCCTCAATTATTAGACAAATCAAACGTATAAAAAGTTTACAAGCCGTCTCTGTAACACTCCAAGAATGCCCTGTATCTGTCTGCCGCACCATACTGTTCGCCAATCGGATAGTGACGGCATCCGGAAGTGGTCCGAGCGCCTGCGTCGATCTCAGAAATACATTACATCCGCCTTCTGCCTTCCGCCACACAGCGTGACGCAAACACCAGTGCTCTCACGCACGCATCACGTCACCTCACTGCCGTCACTGCGCATGCGTCACTGTGGTGAAATATGGGGTTGAGTTACTGGCATTTTGCATATCTATAAGGTGCTTATTTTTATATATAGTTTTTTGTACATATTTTTAGTGATCATACTAGCTGGCGTGTCTGTGGTACTCCTTGACAAACCCACCTATGTGTGGGGGAAACGCGGGGGAAAAAATAAAAAATAATATATATATATATATATATATATATATATATTATAATATATATGCCAATAGTATATCGTCTGTTAGAGGAATATACAAAAACTTTTGAGGGCTAGTACCAATAACCATTGCTTGAAAAATTTCTTTATTGTATGGTTATCTTTTTCCCTATTTGATGAGGGTCATTAAAGGGTTGTGGATAGGCAAGTTTTTTAGTGGTGTCGCCCTTATCAGGGCGGGTACCCCACTGCAGGCAGGCGCAATATTTAAATAAGGGTGAATTAGGGTTAGGATTGATGTTTTATACTATATAGAATAAAAGTTATGTTTTAGTTTAAGGGCCTTTTTCCTAAACATCTAAGACCTTGTAATACAAATGAGCGACATGACACTGTGGAGAGAAAATGGCAAATTGGACCCAATTTGTCCATTTTCACTTTTGGGTGTACTCACGGTTGTTGACAGCAGTTTAGACATTGATGGCTGTATCGGGTTATTTTGAGGGCACACCAAATTTGCAGTCTTATACCAGCTGTCCACTGACTACTTTGCATTGTATCAAAGTGTTATACTGTATCTTCATTGTTGTTCCATGAAAATATATAGTCCTGTATCTGTCTATAGATATACTGTCTGTATACATGTTTTGTCTTTATATAGATGTACTCATCTGTTTGGGTGACAGTTTCATCCACTTTTATTTACGCTACCCAATATTAATGGAAGATGGCTGGACCGTTGTCATTTCTCATGTTTGGTTTCATCCCTGTACCCACAAAGCTCTTGTGAGCAGGGCAGTCACACCTCATGTTTGATATGTTGGTAGTTATTTGAATGTTTGTTTTTTGTCTGTACTTATACCCTCTAAATTGTAAAGTATTGTGAAATATATGTGTGCCAAATGAATAATGATTACTATTGATATAAATGGAAAATAACCAAAGGATTATATAGAACAAATGTAGTGCATTTTGGACTTACAGTATATTGGTCTATTTAATGTCACTATACATTTTCTATGCAGGATAAAAAAATTTAGTCTAACACCTTTTGATATGTGGAGACTTCAACACTGTAAACTTTGGACACTTAAGCACCCATTACACACAGAAACTGTACTTTAAATTGATTGCTAGGGGCTGAAGATATATATGATATATGAAGACTTAAACACAACTAGGAAAGGAATTATACATTATATCCACATTCTCAATTTACGTATTGTAAAACTGACATGTTGCTCTGCAGCAACAATCTAATTAATACAATAGAAACTATAACATGATAAAACTATACAACTATTAAGGTATCAATCACATTACAAATTCTAATCATCTATGGAAGATGACACCTTAATTTTAAACTCACAATGTATCATCCTCCACACAGTAAATTTTGTTGCAAAATACTTTGAAATAAGCAATACTCCTGAGATGGTTTCACCAAATGGAACACCCATGAAACATGTATAAGAGGAATAATGATCCAACATTTAAGCAGACATAAAAAGAAAACTGAAACAAAAATCAAATCACTACTTCAAGATATCCAGAAGCCAAAATCCCAGTACAAGCAATACCATACATTAGATCATACCAAAAAAATTTAAACCTTAGGTTAAAACTGTGCTCTCTCTCTCTTTTTTCAAAACTACAAAAAGTCTTTGAAATAAACAGGTTTAAGGTTTTATAACTAAGATAATAAATCTGGAGCATTTCACACTAAATGCCTCAAACACAACAACAACAAAAAGCTAGAATTCCTTATTTTTAGAACAATTCTAAAGCAGAAAATAGTATGAAACTCTGAAATATACAATTCCTTTCAAAAGTTATACAAGGCTTTGTTGATTTAAAAATGATCCAACTACCTCTACGACAAATCAGCAATCAATAGACTCCTTTTTAGATAAAGTTTAGCTTCCCTTGCTCTGGTTATAACAGCTATCTATCTTAGATGTACTCTTTTCAGAGAATGCCCTGCATAGAGGTTTGTGACCAGATGGTTTTGATAGCAACTACTATAAAACATTCTGACTATTAATCCCCCTTCTCACTTTTCTCACTTTTTTGTTCCAAAAAGACATGTCAATAGGATCCTTTCTCATGGAAATGCTATAAGCAATAATTGTGACCCTTCCCAATCCAGGGAAATTCCCAGATGTTCCAGTTAACGTCCACCCAATCTCCGCCTTTAAAACAGATATTAAATTTTATGGAAAAAACTCGGCCATAGACTTTTTCATATTCTCACTCAACTAATTTATGTTTATTAAGTTGGATAGGCATGCCAAGAACCAGACAATATGAGACATCTTCTTAATATGATAAATGTATTTTACATATTAAACCACATGCCCTGGTCACACTGACTCACAGGATATATTATATAAAACCTATATTTTTTTTTTTTTTGGTTGTAATTGAGGCTCAACATATAAAATTGCTCTGTTTGCAGATTACGTGACTGGATGGAGTCATTAACATAAAAGGAATTACAGAAACACCAAAGCTTATTATTATGGCTCTCTGAAAAAGGAGATTCGTAGTTGTATTAGACAGTGTGTTGTGTACAACGTGTAAGTTTCCAAAATTCCTATGGATTAAAACAGACCTGGGCATTGTACAGCCCCCGGGCCACATACATCCTCTAACTGGTTCTGACCTGTCCATCATCCGCCGACCGTCAAGGTCCCAAGTCAAAGCTATCGGCTTGAGACCTTGGCGATCGGCAATGGCGGCAGCACCGGGGACTAGCTGTATGTGCATCCTCCAGATGCACATAGAGTTGCAGGCTTCTGTGGAGCAGAGAGCGGAGGCCCTCTGCTCAGCAGAGTGATCCGTTTAGCCGCAAGCAGGCTTGTGGCTCACCAGAGTATACCGCACAGGTGGTGTGAGAGTGTCATCATGCTGCCTACGAGGCCTGATAACGTCAAACTGCCTAAGAACAGGAGGCCGGAAACAGCGACAGCTTTAGGGAGCGGGGAATAGGTGAGTACTGTTTTTTAGTTTTAATTAGCCTTCTCTACCTGCTGTGGGACATATAACCTGCCTATATACCTACTGGGGGACCTATATACCTGCTAGGCGATATACAGTACAGACCAAAAGTTTGGACACACCTTCTCATTCCAACAGTTTTCTGTATTTTCATGACTATAAAAATTGTAGATTCACACTGAGGGCATCAAAACTATGAATTAACACATGTGGAAGTATATACTTAACAAAAAAGTGTGAAACAACTGAAAATATGTCTTATGTTCTAGGTTCTTCAAAGTAGCCACCTTTTGCTTTGATTACTGCTTTGCACACTCTTGGCATTATCTTGATGAACTTCAAGAGGTAGTGAAGTGAATGGTTTTCACTTCACAGGTGTGCCCTGTCAGGTTTAATAAGTGGGATTTCTTGCCTTATAAATGGGGTTGGGACCATCAGTTGTGGTGTTCAGAAGTCAGGTGGATACACAGCTGATGGTCCTACTGAATGGACTGTTAGAATTACTATTATGGCAAGAAAAAAGCAGCTAAGTAAAGAAAAACGAGTGGCCATTATTTCTTTAAGACATGAAGGTCAGTCAGTCTGAAAAATTGGGAAAACTTTGAAAGTGTCCTCAAGTGCAGTGGCCAAAACCATCAGGCGCTACAAACAATCGGGCTCACATGAGGACCGCCGCAGGAAAGGAAGACCAAGAGTCACCTCTGCTGCGGAGGATAAGTTCATCCGAGTCACCAGCCTCAGAAATCGCAGGTTAACAGCAGCTCAGATTAGAGACCAGGTCAATGCCACATAGAGTTCTCGCAGCAGACACATCTCTACAACAACTGTTAAAAAGAGACTGTGTGCAGCAGGCCTTCATGGTAAAATAGCTGCTAGGAAACCACTTCTAAGGACAGGCAACAAGCAAAAGAGACTTTTTTGAGCTAAAGAACACAAGGAATGGACATTAGACCAGTGGAAATCTGTGCTTTTGTCTGATGAATCCAAATTTGAGATCTTCACCAAATCTGTGTCTTTGTGCGACGCAGATAAGGTGAACGAATGGACTCTACATGCCTGGCTCCCACCGAGAAGCATGGAGGAGGAGGTGTGCTATTCCATCTGGTTTGCGTTTAGTTGGACCATCATTCATTTTTCAACAGGACAATGACCCCAAATACACTTCCAGACTGTGTAAAGGCTTTTTGATCAAGAAGGAGAGTGATGGTGTGCTACGCCAGATGATCTGGCCTTCATAGTCACCAGACCTGAACCCAATCGAGATGGTCTGGGGTGAGTTGGACCGCAGAGTGAAGGCAACAAGTGCTAAGCATCTCTGGGAACTCCTTCAAGACTGTTGGAAGACCATTTCAGGTGACTACCTCTTGAAGCTCATCAAGAGAATGCCAAGAGTGTGCAAAGCAGTAATCCAAGCAAAAGGTGGCTACTTTGAAGAACCTAGAATATAAGACATATTTTCAGTTGTTTTACACTTTTTTGTACAGTATATAATTCCACATGTGTTAATTCATAGTTTTGATGCCTTCAGTGTGAATCTACAATTTTTATAGTCATGAAAATAAGGAAAACTGTTGGAATGAGAAGGTGTGTCCAAACTTTTGGTCTGTACTGTATATCTTGTCTATATACCTACTGGGGACCTATAACCTGCCTATATACCTTCTGGGGGGAAATATATCCTGCCTATATACCTGCTGTGGGACCTATAACCTACCTATATACCAACTGGGAGACCTATGACCTGCCTATAAACCTGCTGGGGGACCTATAACCTGTCTATATACCTACTGGGGGGACCTATATACCTGCTGGTGGACATATAACCTGCCTATATACCTGCTGTGGGACCTATAACCTACCTATATACCTATTTCTCATGTGGCCCCATGGGAAAATTAATGGCCCACCCCTAGATTAGAAGGTGTTTCTTAGATTATAGATCACAAGGCATTATGGGAAAGGGGCTGAGAAGCCCACAGCGCCCTCTGTTGGTTGTAACAAATCCTCAATTTGCTTTTGACCCACCGAGTCTTGAGAACGCAAAAAGGATTTTTTAGCCAAGCCAGTATCTCTCATCTACAGACAACGCTGTTTCGGGATTTTTGTCCCTCTTCAGTGCAGAGTAGAGAAGATACTGGCTGGCTGTGTGGGAGGCATCGGGTAGCTCAGGAAGGGAAGATCTCTCCTTAAGGAGAGCACCGAACGAACGGCTTGTAGAGTTTTTGTTTTGCCTTTTCGCCTTCTACTTAGCATCTGCATATCACAAGGCATTATGGGAAAGGGGCTTGTCTGTAGATGAGAGATACTGGCTTGGCTAAAAAATCCTTTTTTCTTTCTCAAGACTCGGTGGGTCAAAAGCAAATTGAGGATTTGTTACAACCAACAGAGGGCGCTGTGGGCTTCTCAGCCCCTTTCCCATAATGCCTTGTGATATGC
Organism: Phyllomedusa bahiana; assembly: GCA_025379985.1. Lineage (NCBI taxonomy): Eukaryota > Metazoa > Chordata > Amphibia > Anura > Hylidae > Phyllomedusa > Phyllomedusa bahiana. The sequence goes on along the minus strand of JAODAL010041490.1, from coordinate 9,717 downwards.
AGATGCTAAGTAGAGGGCGAAAAGGCAAAACAAAAACTCTACAAGCCGTTCGTTCGGTGCTCTCCTTAAGGAGAGATCTTCCCTTCCTGAGCTACCCGATGCCTCCCACACAGCCAGCCAGTATCTTCTCTACTCTGCACTGAAGAGGGACAAAAATCCCGAAACAGCGTTGTCTGTAGATGAGAGATACTGGCTTGGCTAAAAAATCCTTTTGCTTTCTCAAGACTCGGTGGGTCAAAAGCAAATTGAGGATTTGTTACAACCAACAGAGGGCGCTGTGGGCTTCTCAGCCCCTTTCCCATAATGCCTTGTGATATGCAGATGCTAAGTAGAGGGCGAAAAGGCAAAACAAAAAACTCTACAAGCCGTTCGTTCGGTGCTCTCCTTAAGGAGAGATCTTCCCTTTCTGAGCTACCCGATGCCTCCCACACAGCCAGCCAGTATCTTCTCTACTCTGCACTGAAGAGGGACAAAAATCCCGAAACAGCGTTGTCTGTAGATGAGAGATACTGGCTTGGCTAAAAAATCCTTTTTGCTTTCTCAAGACCGGTGGGTCAAAAGCAAATTGAGGATTTGTTACAACCAACAGAGGGCGCTGTGGGCTTCTCAGCCCCTTTCCATAATGCCTTGTGATATGCAGATGCTAAGTAGAGGGCGAAAAGGCAAAACAAAAACTCTACAAGCCGTTCGTTCGGTGCTCTCCTTAAGGAGAGATCTTCCCTTCCTTAGATTATAGAGTGATTATATTGTCTTGTTGGGCTTTATTGAAGGAAACTCTTTCCAAGGGTGTTCATACTGAAAAAAATAAATGGATTATGTGTCAGTTCAATTTTCTAAATGCCCTATATTTTATGTTTTTCCTAAGACTCTGTCCACACATTTCAAATCATAAATCATGCGGTTTCTGACTTGACATACTTGTCTAAAACCAAAAGATAACGATTCCCATCAAACTTAATATAAAATATGTGTTGTAATTCATACAATGCATATTTTTGGCAGTCGGTTTTCAAAACAGAAGCATGTTAAAAAAAGCAACTTTAAACATGTTCATTCTTTGGTTGTATTACATGTGGAAAGAGCATGGATATTTACTGTTGATGTGAATGGGAATGGCTAAATGTAATATGTGTTCAAAACATATACACTTTTTAAAGTGATTCCATGTCCAAAACCACATTGTAATAAAAGGGACTCATTTCTAGTTGTAAATTGCAAGTAAAAGCCAAACCAAAAAATTGCCCAAAATCCACATGCAATAAGCATGTGAAATACGTATTGAAAATGTGTCAGACAATGCAGTTTTTAATGGCAGAATCTGACAAGTAAATCACATGAACATCCCGTAAGCTATATAAACAGTTTTTTCCCCTAATACTGTATATCTGGAATAAAGTCCTTTACAAAATGATCGTATTTATGGTTGGACAAACATTTGCTGCTGTTAGTATTCAGGAGCCCTTGTTTCATCTAGGATACTAAAGATTAACTGAACAAATTAACACTAGATTTTTGACTCTTCAAAGCAACCACTTTTAGCTGATATAATAGCTTTATACGATTGAGGCATTCCTTCTACAATTGCATTTAGATATTGTTTAGAAATTTCTTCCCAAAATTTTTGTAGACAATTGCATAAACTTAGCTTTAACCTTTCTATTTAGTTTATCCCAAACAAGCTTTAAGGGGGTTAAATCTGTAAACTGTACAGACCATTCCATTCTTTGAAGCCTATGATGTGTGCCAGTCACCTTGGGCAAATTGTCATCACACTTCATGCTCCATGTTTGACAATTGGTGTCAAATACTAAGAAATCAAAAAGATGTGGATGAAGGGAGGGGTATAAGACATTTTTAAGTTTTGTTTCCCTCTACTTATATAGACTTTGGAATCCATAAGGCAAGAACCAATCTGCTCTAAAGGAATGCTTCATTCCTGAAATGAAAATTTGCATCAAACTCATATGGCTATATAAGTATTAATCTTTAAATATTAATACTTATTACTAGAGATGAGCGATCACTAAAATAATCTAGATCGAGTCGATTGTCGATTTGAAAGAAAATCGTGACGATTTTCGATCTCGATCAATCGCCAATTCCCTTTAAAGTCAATGGGAGAAGATAATAAGGTTAATTTTACCGAATACCGAAACAGGTGAGGAGAAGCTGGAATTACCATTCATAACAGTAAACTGGATACATGGTACAACTTAGTGAAGACAATTTGGCTTTAAGAGTCACAGAAAAAATTCACAGGCTAAAATAATTCATTCCTTGCTCCACCGTGACATTAGAACATGAAGAAGACGCAACAGATGTCTCGAGTTGGTCAATGAGCACTGTCTCAAATTCCAGCATTCTACTGTCAGTTTGTGTGGGTGGAAGGTATTTGCTGACTTTTGATTTGTAACGTGGATCAAAGAGGGTGGCCACCCAGTAACTGCTATTCATTTTGATTGCCTTGATGTTTGGATCATGTTGCAGGTAATGTAGCATCCAAACACTCATGTGTGAGATGCTTCCAGGATTTCCCAAACCTCAGGGTCGAGGGACACTAAACAGATCTTCCTCCTCTTCCTCTTCCTCCTGAAATCTGTGCCAACCTCTTACCACTGAAGGGAAAACGGTACCATTGGTGTCCAGCCCTGCCTCATCATCCTCCTCCACTTCCTCATCCTGAGCGTCACCACAGCCCCGGCTAGCCTCATGTGCTGTACTTTGTGGGCTGAAGTGCCGTCCTGCACCAGCCCTGGACCACGAACCACCGCCTAAAGAAGACCTATAAATTTAGGAAACAGTCAGGCCTTCTCCATCCTCTGGCAAGTAAGGCTCTGTGTCTGCATCTGTGTCCCCCTTCTCCTCCATCACTGCTGGGACCTGTTGCCACAGAGTGTCTAACACTTGTTCCAGTAAAAATATCACCACAATTGTCATGCTGATAATGGCATTTTCCTTTGTGACCATTTTGGTGGCATCTTCAAAACTGGCAAGGATGGTGCAGACATCTTTCACCTGCCTCCACTCTCTATGGCTCAATACCCCGAACTCTGCACCACTGCTCGTCAGGCCATACGACACTTCATACTGCTTAATAGCATTACTCTGCTGCCACAATTGTTGGAGCATGTGGAGGGTGGAATTCCAGCGTTTTGCCACGTCAACAATGAGACAGTTAATGGGGAGGCCCAGATGATTCTGCAACGCTGCCAGTCGTGCTGAAGCAGGGTGCGAGTGCCGGAAGTGTGATCTAAGAAGTCGAGCCTTCTGAGCAGACAGGCAAGACCCAGGTAGCTATTGAGAAATTTCTGCACAACCAGGTTCATGATGTCCACAGCTCTTGACCTGTGTGTTGACAGTCTCCAAGACACATTAATTTCAGAAAGGCCTGGTTTCCTTGGACGTGATGCTTTCGGGAGGTTGGGGATCTGGAACCTTTCACCACCCGCATGTGGAAGAGTGCCCTCTGACCCCGAGACCCACCACATCACCAGAGACCTCATCCCAAAACTCCCCCAGGAGATCTTTGAGATTAACGCCCTTTGGGGACCGCTTACTGTCCATGTGTCTGTTGAGATAGCTTTGGGGGACCAGATGCAGTCAAGGTAGGTTTTTTCTGCCACGAGAGGGCCCAAGGCGGGGGACGCTTTTTGGCAAAAAAACCCTGCTCGGCATCGATTTTGGGGGCATGCCGGACCATGACATGGGGGAAACCCCTGTGTAAAACCAGCTGAAGGGGCAACATTTCCAAAGGGCCCAAAAGCCGGCAATGCGACATTCGGTTTTTGGCTTTGGGATGGTTGGGGTTTGAAAGTGTTTCTTTTTCCCCAAAAACCGGGTACAAAAAGGGCTGGCTGCCAGCCTGCGGGTAAAAGGGAAAAAAGGGGTATGCTGGTTTGTGGTGGCAGTGAGAATCGGGACAATGCGGGGGTGGGGGGGTGTTGCTCATGCTGCCCCGGCAATGGGCGGTAAGGACCTATTGTTTTGGAAGTGGCGGAGGAGGAGGAAAAAGAGGATGCCCCAAGTTTGAAAACCCAGGACCTGTGGGGCCTTTTTTTTCCCCAAGCCATCTTTTCTGCTTTGATGCATGTGCTTTCTTGTTCATAGTTAACTCTTTAGTTCTTTTTTTGGGGCGCGTTGGGGCAAACCCCGGCATATGACGTCAGCCGAAAATTCGGGCCTTTGAGGGAAAAAAAGGATAGGTTTAGGGGTCCTAGCCCTCTTGACGGTGAAAAACCTGTAGATTTGTTCCCCGCTGCAACCCTGACATGGCTGGCAGATTAATGTCATGGATTAAAGAAACTGCCCTCTCCCTTTTTGGGCCAGATCCATGACCTACTCCATCGCCTCCTTTTCCACTGGGGAATGTCGAAACAATTTTCCTGAAAAGACCATTTGGTCCGAAATTTCATCATCAAACATAAAACCACAGGAATTCCTCGCCCTGACAGTCTAATCTAAGCGAGGTTTGGGGAAGCCAAGGCACGCAAGGCTTTGCGACCGCTGGGGATTTTCCGACTGACCAGCTTCCTTTCCCCTCCCTGAGGGCATGCGATTGGGCGTCGACAGAAAAAATATCCTTTTTGGCCTTTGATCTTTTGAAATGGTTTCTGACACCAACCGAAATGTGTCATCAAAGAGATCTTCGAAAAGGGATTAAAAGGACGCTCTTCATGGTTGAATTTGGCGTGTTTGTTCGTTTGGGATGATGTGATGACGTATATGTCGACGACATTTGTGGCCATTACTAGGGACAAGTAGGAAAAAACCACTGATTGGTTTGTTAACCCTGAAGAGAGATTGGAACGCTCTTAAATACGAGATTACGGGGACCGACCAAGCGGATAGGCCTGAGGGTCCTGCAACTGACATGTTTTCGCTTGTGGTTGTCTGGAGCAAGGAAGGGAGCGCCTTATCTCGTACCCTAGCTCAACTTCATGCCCCCCTTGCTGCTTACCCCCCTCTAGCTGACTCCATGTTCAAAAAGATAAATATTTAAAAGGGCAAGTTTGTTCCGTTCCTTCTAAAAATTGACTCCCGACAGCAAATCACAAGTGTTCTTAAATTCCCATAATTTCCCCGCTGGCAAATAATTAGAAAAGAATTTTTACTATCGAATACTAGAAATGGGTCTTTTGGGAAAACCCTGACACAAAATCAACGGTTTTTGAAACCTTATCTTTCAACTGGCAACTGGATTAAAACAGAATTTTTTCTATGGGAAAATCTGTGAAAAGTGTTCTTCAATGTCTATACTTTGTAGCAACCAACTAGGATTAAAAAAAGAATTTGTTCTAGGGAATATCTATGAAAAAGTGGTTTATGGGAAAAAACCTTGACACAAAATCAACAGGTTTTGAATTTACACTTTTTAACTGGAAACTGGATTAGAAACAGATTTTTTTCTATGGGTATCGTGAATTTTGGGCTCATGGAAGAACCCCTTCACCAAAATCAACAGTGTTCTTGAAACCATACTTTGCAAAACCAACTTGGTTTAGAATTATATTTTTTTTATGGGAAATCTGTGAAAGTGGGGCTTATGGAAGAAAACCCCCACACAAAACAATTTGTTTTTTTGAATCCTTTTTACTTTAAACTGGCCCCTGGAAAAGAAAAAAATTTTTTCTATGGGAAAATCGTGAAATGTGGGCTTAGGAAGAACCCTGCCCAATCAACAGTTTTTGAATTTTTTATCTTTGCAACAGGCAAAGAGGATTTTGAAACGATTTTTTTCCTATGGAATATCTGTAAAATGGGGTCTTATGGGAAAAACGGGGTCTTGTACATCGAGTCTCCCCCAAAACTGCACAAGGAAAATTTTGGGCATGGAATGAAATTTTCGGCAAGAAACCGTTATCCAGCAATTTCTTTTTAGAACGATTCCTAAAAGTGTTTGTATATTTGGTGCAAAGATGCGTACACAATTTCAAAATCCCTTAAAAACTGTTAAGATTCCCCAATCTTGCTGTACCCCCCCCCTAAATAATTATCTCGGCTTTTTTCCCTTTGTGAAATTTTCCCGGGAAATGTTGTGACATACTAAAAAAGGGTATGTGTTTTACAGCCAATGAGATCCCCAACCCCCCGAGAGCTTTTTTACCCCCCTCTGTGCTCTGCACTGATTGGCTGGACCAAAAAAATAAGGGAAGCCAAAAATAGTCAATCTTTGTTTTGATCTTGATTTTTTCCTGATTTTTAGGAAAACATCGGATCGAGAAAAATGTAAAAATCGTCTCGATTATAACTTTTCTCGATTAAATCGCTCAGTACTTATTACCTTTCTTGAAGCCCTCATCTGTTTCTGTGACCTCTCTTGCCAGCTCCCCCAGGCAACTATTCACAGGTTCAGTCCTCATGGTGAAGAAGGCTTTTCTCCTCTGGAGATTGAATCTTTGTGCTCCCTTGTCTTTTGAGGGGTTCTTACATGAAACAGCTTTCCACCATACCTTTAAAAGGGGCCACTTATATACTGATATATACATCTTGTCTCCCCGCAGCCATCTTTCTCAAGACTAAATAGGTTTCATTCTTTTAATTATTCCTCATAACTAAGATTCTCCATTTCCCTTATTAGTTTGGCTTCTAGTCTTTGCACTCTTTCCAGCTCCATTACATCCTTTCTATAAACTGGAACCCATAACTGAACAGCATATTCCGTGGGGTGTAAATGCTTTGTAGTGCGTAATTTAAATCCTGTCTATTTTCTTCGTACTGTTAATATCCCGTGGTTGAGAGGGGGGGCTTGATTGACATTTCTATGTTTTGTAATATTTGATCTTCAAGTACACCTAGATCCTTCTCAACAAGCAATTCTCCCAATGTTTCTCCCTCTAGGACAGATGATGCTTACAAATTGTCTGTACTCAGATGCATAACTTTACATTTATCCATATTGAACCTTCTTTGCTAAGTGGATACCCAATATTTTGGGGGACATGCAGAACAAGGGCCTCCACGGGGAGTTTTAAGGCACATTAAAGGGTTAGTACACCCGAATGAAGGAAAACCCGTTAGAAATCTAGATTTCATAGTATAATTGATGCGTCCCAATTAGCATAATTTGGGCATAGCATATCTTGGAGCATATTTGATGCACCTACTTTTAGGGGCATTCAAATTGTCTGCCTTGGTTTTAACGTGCCCAATTTTTGTAATTTTGTGTATTAAAGTTCATGTATACAGACAATAGGGTGACAACAGTTTTTTTGGCGCAAAATAGATAAAAAAAATGGTGCAGCTCTAACGGGACATGTCGCCCTTAGTGTGTACAAGTCTGCTTGCAATTTATGAACATTTATCCTAGATTACACTATAGCAGATGACATTTAATGGTAAATTCATATTACCCCTAACCATGTCATCTGTCATCGGGTTTTTCTTTCTTAATATTGTAGTGAAGAAGGCATTTAATAGACTTGCCTTTCCCTCAATCACCTCCACCACAATGCCTGGATTACATTTGCATTGGGGATGATGTAAAAATTGTAGTTAATGGGGTATTTTGGCTGCCATTTTTGTCCGTTTAAAAACTAATCCAATTTCACCTCTGCGATGCAGTTTCCAAACGTAACCTCAGATGCAGATGTGAGCTAGACCTTACACACAGATTATTTCTGAAGACACCAACAATCTTTACTAATTTTAACATGGTGAGATTTGTTAAACAGTTAAACATGACATAAGATACAAGAGCTCCAATTCCCATTCCAATTTAGACATTTGAGCTTTTTATTCCAAAACTAGATCTATCTCAGTGAAAACAAAAAGCTGTTATTACCCACTAAGCCATATTTATGATATGGATGGACTCTTGTATTTTCAGCCATACAATAAAAATGTAAGGTATCCCCTAAGAATTTTTAGAAATTCCTTCAAGTTAGGCACTTTCCAGATTTCCATGCTTTTCTCCCTCTTAATATGGATGTAGCAGGGTTCAACTTGTTATCATTGCTTTATGTGTTATCTGCTTTTATCTCAAAACAAGCCATTGAAAAGGTTGAGATAACATCCTGTACTGTGATATTATGTGTGCTATTTATCACATTTAGAATCTGTATTCACTACAAAACATTTTATATCCTGAATGGGAAACTTAAATTCTAGTAGAAAATATCCTTCCACTTTAACACTCTACAGAAAAAAGAATGTTAACACAGCATTCTCCTTCCAAAGACTTGGAATAGTCTCATGCACATACATTGCTTTATTCCACATTCAGATGCACTTATCATCAAGAAGCAGCTATTGAAACCCTAACAAGAAGGTACTTTACCCCCTGCAGTTTTCATTTCATTTTTCAAGAGACATCTAAAGCTTACTGGCTCCTGAACACTTCTATACAGGCTCTTATGGGATTGCATGTTCATAGGAAAGAAAGTAGCTCAACTTCTCCTCAAAGAAATCTCAAAACTAAATATTAAATAAGACAATGCAACATCTTTCTTGTTTCTGAATATGCATGAAGTCCCAAAATCAATGTGCATCCTTGTTGACTTTTTATAAATGACTGCTTAAAAATTTAAATTACCAAAACACTGGAAAAAACCCCTTAACTCCCCGGGATCAGAAATAATTAAAACCCCTGAACATTACTTGTAAATTTCCAAAATTTATGATTGTGGTAAAACAATAAAATTCACCCCGGCCCAAAAGAACTAAATCAAATTTTCTTGTGTATTGTGCAAAAAACATACACAAGTTTAAGTGAATAACAGACAAAATAGTATGGTACAGAATGAAACTTGTTTATGCAGACCTTTAAGATACGTATGTAATCACCATCTTAGTATGAAAAGTAAACCTTCTTCATCACGTTCTCAAACCCTCATTATTGGGTTACAACCGGGGTGAGATTTTGGAAAAGTTTCCTCCTGGCCTGCTAAAGGGTTGGAAAATTTTGAAAATCAGGTGCGGGGGGAGGGCAAAAAAGCCCCACGGGGTTTAAAAACCCAAAAGTCCCCCGAAATGTGCTGGGCCTGGGGGTTCTTCCCCATCAAACCCGGGTTGGTCCGAAGGGTCAGAGATTGGGGACTTTCCGGGGAAAATTTCTTTTTCCTAAAACCCTCCGGGGGGGCCCGGGCCCCCGGGGTTACAAATTTTCTAAAAAATGGTGAGAATTTTAACAATATTTTTCAAAGCCACTTCCTTGGGGCCCCGGTGCTGAGATGGGGCAAATTTGATTCTATCGAAGTAGAATTCGGGTTTGGGAAATTTTAGGGAAAATTCGGGGGTTTAACGGGGGGTCGGAGTTTGGGGTAATTCGGGGGGAACGGAAAGGGGGCTTTTTGATTGATAAAAAATGGCTTTCGAGGGGGGGATGGCGTTTTCATGGGGCAAAAAACACTCTGGCAGGAAGAAGGGCATAGCCTGCTGACATGTTTCAAGGTTTAAGCCCAAACAGAAACCCGGGGGGGATTCTGGAGGGCCCCCGCACTATATATGTCCGGGGGCGAGCTGGGAGCTCATTTCCCCCTCCCCAATGTAATGATCAGGGAAGGGGCGCCCCGGCTGGGTTGGGTTTTTTTAAGAAAGGGTTTTTATTTCAGGGGAAATTTTTGTGGGGGGTTTTTTGCTTGCTCAGAGACTGCTTCCCCTTAAGGGTTTTATTTCGATTTTTTTTGGGGTAAATTGGGTTTGAAGTCCAAATGTGCGTTCCACTGGGGGCGGGATATACTTTTTTTTGCTATTGCTCAAAGCACATTTAAATTTCCCAAA